>JANZXR010000004.1:28228665-28242711 GCA_027575705.1 Erythroxylum echinodendron | reverse complement strand
ACAGGTTTATTTGTCTTTATACCTGGGTCTTTCTCACTGAGCCTTCTTCATCTTTTTGGGCTTTCAGGTCTTAGATCTTCATCGGTTGGATCTTCATCGGCCGAAACAAAATCGGTGGGCTCTGATGCCATGTTGGAAAATGTAACGATCCCGAAATAAGGAGGAGTGTATTTGAGGGAGAGAGAGAGAAAACATTGGGCTTGAAATAAGAGGTCTATTACTATTTTGATTTGACTCCTTTTTAGCTTATAAGTGCTCGTCTTCTTCTTCTTCTTTTCAACGTAGGACATTCCCACTTCAATATTCCAACACTGACCCGAAAATAACCTTTGCTTGTGATGGGTTATTAATGTCTTTTTGAAAGATACTACCGTGCATGAGAGATCTAATATACGGTCGCCACAACTTTGTCCAGTTGGCAGCCACTTGACTATGTAACTGTTTTTAACCTCACCCTTTTCAGGGTTCTTCAACCATAAGTGTCAATTCTTATGCCTCTATAGGGTATCAGGTTGAGATGGAACAGTTGAAGTAGAGAAAAATTTTACGCTGTCCTTACATATGCCGTTTGCCAATGCTTAGCCTCTTATCACAGATATACGGTATTAAGTTAGTCAGATGGTTAATATTTTCTATTCGAGTAATTTGATGTGGCAATAGAGTTTTGGACAAGTTTGCATTTTAAGATCTCGGATTTTAAACCCATCAGTGATCTAGAGCGACTGGAAAATGAGGCTAATATATCTTCCGTATCAAAAAAAAGTAAGAAGAAAAGGAGTCGCAAGTGCAAGAAGAGAAGCAAATTAGGCATCAAAATGAGAAAGGACGGAGGGCATGATGGATACAGGTTACAGCATTATTCCTGCCTAACCAGTTTTGGAATGTATATACCATAGAATTCTTTAGCCCAAGCTTATCGTTTCAAACAGCGTGGTATGAGAAGGAGATTCTAGTACTGTATATACATAAAGTTCTGTCTTTTGCTTTATAGGCTTTCTGGTTACTGGTTAGTGGTTACCTTACTCGTTTGATCTCTCGCACCTAAAAGCTGTTCTCTTGTATCTTTATGTCAATTGCTGGTCTCCACTATTCCTCTCCGTCAAAGGAATCGTTTCTCAACTTAACAGTGGCTTATATCTAGTTTGTCCTCTTAACTGTTAAGGAATTTAAGTAGTAGTTTTTGTGTGTATTAATTATTTGTCTGAAAATATGGTTGGAAGAGGAAGGAGCACTAACATTTTTCATTCCATTTCCCACATCTTAACATGTGCTTTGGACGCTTTGGACTGACAAATTGATCAACAGATCGTAAGCTTGTCATTTTCATTTTCTCTGCAATTAGAATTATGGTTTCAATTTATTGAATTGTGTCCAACCTGTATAATCTCGTAATGAATACCAGGGCCCATGTACTACAAGGGACTATACCATCTTTTTTACCAATACAATCCCAAAGGCGCAGTGTGGGCCAACATAGTTTGGGCACATTCTGTTTCAAAAGATTTGGTGAACTGGGAATCACTTTGAGCATGCAATCTATCTATCAAAGCCTTTTGATATCAAAGGGTGCTGGTCAGGCTCAACCACCATCCTTCCCGGCCACAAGCGTATAATTCTTTACACTGGAATTGAACCAGAAGAATGACAGGTCCAAAATTATGCTGTGCTAGAAGATTTGTCCGACCCCTTTCCTTGACCCCACCACTGCTTGGTGGGTTGATGGACATTGGAAAATATTGGTTGGCAGCCAGAGGAAGCATAGAGGGATAACATATTTATACCGTAGTAAGGACTTCAAGAAATGGGCTAGGGCTAAGCACCCTTTACATTCCAAGCCTAAAACGGGCATGTGGGAGTGTCCAGATTTTTTCCCGGTTTCCTTGTCGGTGAAAATGTGAAACATGTACTTAAGGTTAGCTTAGACCTCACAAGATACGATTATTACACGGCTGGTACTTACGATGCGAAGCAAGATAAATATATTCCTGATAATACCTCAGCTGATGGCCCGGATGGGCTTAGACTTGATTATGGAAACTTTTATGCTTCAAAGACATTCGATGACCTCAGCAAAGATAGGAGGATTTTGTGGGGTTGGGTTAATGAGTCTGATACCTCTCAAGCTGATACCGATAAGAGATGGGCTGGAATTCAAGTATAAGACATCTTTAGGCCTATCGGTAATGTTTGTTACTATTAAATTTCTGTTTTAATCATTGTTTCAGAGCTTCCCAAGAAAGTTATGGCTTACCCTAGTGGAAAACAACTGCTTCAATGGCCTGTTGAAGAGATAGAGACTCTAAGATGTGAAAATGTGAAATTAAGCAATCAAAAGCTCAACAGAGGTGATCACAAGTTAAAGGAATCACTGCTGCACAAGTTTGCTCTTGAACTTAAATTCAGCTCATTGATCTTAAGTAAAAAAGTTGTTATTATATACAGTAATGTTTTTACAGGCTGATGTTGATGTTACCTTTTCATTCTCGAGCTTGGACAAAGCTGAGCCTTTTGATCCTGACTGGGCTAAGCTTCCTGGTATTGATGTTTGTGCTCGAAAGGGTTCTCAAGATCAAGGAGGGATCGGGCCATTTGGACTCCTGACATTGGCTTCAGAAAAACTTGAAGAATTAACTCCCATCTTCTTTAGGATACTGAAGGAAACAGACAAGTATAAGGTCCTCTTATGTTCTGATGCAAGAAGGTTCGTTTTGGATTGTCTTGCATATTAAGTAATCAATCAAGCTTTCTTCATCACTTGTGCCTGGTTTTTATTTCGTTTGTTGTTTTTTTTCTTTAAACAGTTCATCTCTAGGAGCGAAACTATACAAACCATCCTTCGCAGGGTTTATACACGTTGATTTATCTACCAAAAAGCTTTCTCTTAGGAGTTTGGTAAGTACTACAGTCTTTGTTATCACCACGAGACTGCTTCACTTATGTTCAGTCTTTTTGATAATGTTAACCCTTATTATATTCCATTTTCACTGTAGATTGATCATTCAGTAGTGGAAAGTTTTGGGCTGGAGGTAAAATAGTAGTGACATCTAGAGTTTACCCAACTATTGCAGTGTCTGATAAGGGTCACTTGTTCTCGTTTAACAATGGGACAGAGACTATTACTGTGGAGATTTTGAATGCTTGGAACATAAAGCGACCAGTGATGAACACACTATTAAAGGAGTAAGCGAGAGCAGAGAGACATATTAATGCTAAAATAGTGAAAAAGGAAGGATTGTACTAAGTTAATTGGACTTATTTAGAAGTTGTACAAAATAAGAATCTAAGTCCAAATTGTATCCCAACTTATCCTAATCTTACATATCCAATAGTCTTAAATAATTTTTCTGTTATTCAATAAAGGTAGCAATGGGCCTGGTCAGTCTTACACATCTAATAATCTTAAACGAGTTTTCTGTTATTCAGTAGAGATAGGAATGGACCAGGTTGGGTAAATTTTTTTGTCATTCAATAAAGATAGCAATGCCACCACCTTTATTACTAATGCATAAAGACAGCAATGCCACCACCTATCAAAACACTACTGGTATTGGCCTACAATGCCACTACCTTTATTACTAATGCATCCATAGCTTCAAGTTTTGATACAATGGAAGTCAGTTGTATTGCTATAAGGTTAACATTTGATGATGGGGTCATGGGGTTGCGCTTTGTGAAATGGGATGGTGGTTGGAGCAATTTGGTGATGGAGTTCATGGGGTGTTGTTTTGTGAATTTTGTTGGGGGTGGAAGAACATTAGAAGTGGTTATAGATTGAATGGCTCTAACACCAAATTGATAGATGTAGAATAAAAACCAGGGAATAGAATATGAAATAGAGTAAAGAAAATGCAAATATTTAATAGCTACAATCGTCTATTCAAAAGGACCAATATCCAACTAGAATTTCAATTTGTCATTTCAAATGTGTGTATACCCTATACAATTCCTATGGTATTTATAAAAGATGTCCTTAACTATTGTTTGATAACAAACATAACTATATCTCTAAAAAGCAGTAATTAGAGGATAATTTCTTATTCTTAGGATAAGTTCCTATAAATTAGAAGGTGAGAGATAGAGTTGAAAATCTTTTTAGTAATATTTGAATAATGCAGAATGCAAATAATGCTGAACTGTATTTAGATAATGTAGATTAAGCTATTGATAGTGTTGGGATTGATAATGTTGATAAAATGCTTTTTGTTTTTTCCTTGAATAAGTTATCAATGGAGTTGGAATCGTACCAACTGCTCAAGGAACTCAAGTCTCTTACTGGAAATGAGCAGTATAATCAGAGAGTTGCACCTTACACATTCATAATAAAAATACCAACTTCAGAGTTGATATTCAGTTATCATATTTTCATGTCAAAAATAAAAACTTCCCTCTACAACAGGATCCTTGATACCAATTCCAGTACACACTATTGTTATGCGAATGCCCACGAAAAATGCTACAATAACATGCAATATATAAAACCCAAGAAAATCAACTAAAAAGTTGAAGAATGCTTCGTTGAATTTTTGGGCATTAAAAGAGAATTCAACATACAGTCCCTTTAAAACAGAACGGGACAATACCTTTCCAAAGACAACGTGCAATTGGATTGCTTTATCAATGATTTCAAAACTTTCACTAGAGATAACAATTCCAGCTTAGCTCGACCTAGCCTGTTTTTAGCTCGAGTTGGAGCATAATCTGCCCACACTCGTCTATTTTTTTCAAAACGACGTCGTTTTGATCAAAACCACGTCATTTTAATTTTTTAAAAAAAATATATGTGTGAGCCGGCCCGGCCTGGGGCACAGTCCACCATCCTCAGTTCGACCTATTGACATGTCTAACTTTCACCCTCCAAAGTTATGGCATTCCCTATTGAGGTTTTCATGAATATGTGCTTTTTTCCTTTTTGTATTTCTGCAAAACAACTTGTGTTTTTGTTTGTAGACGGAGATGTCTACGGTTTCTCTTCATTCACAAGCACAATGATTTGGCAATTGTTTCTCTTTTCTTTCATGTTACGTGTTTCATTAATGAGTTCATAAAACTATTACAATTTCAGAATGAAATAAGGAATGACATTTGAAGTTGGAATCACCATAGTTTGAGAAAAGTATTTATGAAGTATACAGCAGAGCCTGATTTGCGAATTTAACATTCTGATATTCCTGATGAATGAACGCTGAATAACATTAGAAAAATTCTAATTATTGATTCCAGAGAAACCAAACTGCAATCATGTTGAAAGAGAAGAAAGCTTGGGGGCTAAAATCTCAAGAAGCCCATTTGGGTTATCTACATGAACCCAGTGGCCTGAATTGGGAAGAACATAAAGCGACACCTCACCCTCAGATCCATTCCCTCTTCGGCCAGCAAGCCTTTCAAGTTGATGAATTATACCTGCATTCCAACGGTCACTTTTCTCTGCAACCACCATTCCTATTTCCATTCCTTTTGGTGGGTGTTCAAGCAGCGACCAGTATGATGTCTCCCTGAAAATTTTATAAAAGAACCGGGCTAAGGACTGTATCATAATCTTTATTCATCCGTCTTCAGAAAGGGAGGTCATTGAACTAGATGAATTGGAATTCAGATATTCACCTGTACGAATTGAACATCTGGATGGCACCATCAAGATTGAACGCCCATGTCTCTTGTTCTTCATGTTTCTTTAAGTTGCTACCAATCCATTCTGACAATGACTTTGAAAAACCAAGTTCAATCATGTGGTTCACAAGCCACCTGAAGACAAAAAATTCAAATGAGAGTAATAAAGTTAGCAAAAACATGATCCAATAGAAACTGCAGAAACCAAGCTAATTCCTTTGCTTATACCTTCGTGATGGAACTGTTGATGGTAGACTTTGCAAGGTCTTCAAAACTTTTTCTACTTCTCCATCACTATTTTCAGTACTCACTTCTCCAGGGACAGAATCCAGCACCCACAGCTGTTCTGCACCAGGAAACAATATCTGAGCGGTCAGAAATCAACTGTTTGCAAGAGGAACCTGCGCAATGATACCAGTATATAGGAAACTCATTGAGTAAATACATTGCACCGAACATGGGTTTATGATTCATTATGCTAAATATTTGCAATGTTAACTTCATTTCACCTGGCAACTGAACATGGGTTTACGATTCATCATGCTAAATATTTGCAATGTTAACTTCTTTTCACCTGGCAAACTGGAACAGCACAGACAAAAAGAGAACAAGACCTTGTGCACTGATAAGATGGAATCTGTACAGAAGTGGAACAAAAATTTTGATACTCAAAGGAACTTCTAGAAGTTCTTCCAAAAATGGATCAAGAAAAAGGGTGATGCTATCTCGGTGCAGCTTGTAAAACTCATGACTAAGGAAACCCTTCACAAACCAATGCAAATATGAATAATATGATGGAGAAATGTATATGCCAACTTCAGATAAAACTTAGAGCCTAATATTTAATCAACTCTCATAACCAAGTTCACGGGGAAAAGGAAAATCACTCTTATCTAAACTTTAGAAAATACTCGGCGCCTAATATTCAAACAGCTCTCGTAACTAAAAATCCTTCCTATCTCATTTACATCGTATTTAACTGCAAACTAAAACAGCTATTAGCACGCAAAATCGAGGTCATAAAATTCTGTCATTCTTAAAGACATAACGATCACAACTTTTAGATGATTTGCGATCACAAAGGAACCCATTCATGTCAATTTTGTTCTTGTTAATACAGAACACAACCCAACACATAAAGCTAGGGAAAAAGGACACACCTGTTTGGGGAAAACGACAGATTGTCCATAGTCGCCGCGAGCACAACTCTGAGCGAATTGGAGAGCAACCTTACCACCCATGGAATGACCAATAACAACATCAGGCCAAGGCCAGCCGTGAGCAGTCACCAAGTTGGACAAATCCTTAGCAGCGTTGAACATGTTATGAGGAAAATGTAAACCCTCTATCTCTACAGACTTGCCGTGGTTCCTCAAATCCACGAGAACCATCCTCCATTCTATCACCAAACACACAAAAACATTGTTCAAACCAAATTCCCAGATGAAAAAAACCAAAAAGACAGGACATTTGGGGGTTACCTGAAGAAGGGTCGGAGGAGGAGAGAGTGGACGCGAGACTACGAGAGAAAGAACGCCAGTTGCGGGCAGATCCCAAGAGCCCATGGAGTATAAAGGCTGTGTTCGTGAAGGGCTTGTCCGGCGAAGCTCTCAGCTCCTCGTACGCCAAAGTTTCAAGTGTCCGTGTGGTTGTGTAAGAGAAGACCGATGGGCTCCCAGTCCCAGAGTTCAGGAAGCGTCTCAGGATGAGGCTCGAGCTCTGTGCTTTCCGTAGACTCGTCATACTAACACCAATGGAGTGATCAGTTATTGTTTCTTAACTCACTTCAGTATTTGTTTTTATCTTTTTCTCTTCTTTGGCGAGCCGAAGATCCAATCCTTGAACCACCCGGTCCATGAACTGTAATTGGGCTTGCAAGATAGAGGTAGTTAATGGGCAACAAATGAAAATAAATAAATAATTATTAATTATTATTATCAAGTAATAATTTAATATTTCATTTTTGAAAAATCTTTTATATCTTTTATTGTAATTAATTATAATATAATTAATTAAAATATAATTAATTATTAATTAAAATATAATTCATTCATTACTTAAAATATTATAATTAATTAATTAAAATAAAATTCATTCATTAATTAAAATAATTAATTAATTAAATTAAATATAAATTTTTATTTCTCAATACTTTTTTACAAAGTAATTATTACCAATAATAATAATAATAATAATAATGATAATAATAATTATTCTTTGCTTTTAACTAACCATTATAATCATAATGATAATATTTATTTTCATTCTTTACTATATTTATTCTCGTTCATTTTATTATTTTCTGTGTGAATTAACTGCTTCTAAATTTCTTTCTTTTGTGCCGTAAACAAGAAACAAAAGAAACAAAAGAACTGCCAGTCCTGAGGTTTCATTTTGACTACCTAGCCTCTACAATAAGAGTAATGCATCTCAACGAAAAATTCTTCCATATCATGGACCACTGGACCTGGGAGGATATTAATAAAATACATTTATATAAAAATCTTAAATTGATAAAATATGACTGCTAAGACAACAAATTAGTGATGCAACTGCTTGGTGTGACCATATGATATGCTGCAGCACATTTCTTCATGCCTGATTGATGGGTCAGCTACTTCTACAACAAACGCATACTGTGATCTTCCTCATGTGAAAATGTGTTTAAAGGCTGAACACGTATTCTTTGTTTAATGAAGATAAGGTGAAGGTGACTCTTTGCGATCCAGTTTTACACTCCCTCAGTCAAATGGATCAATTCGAGGGTCATGTTCACTTGCCATCATCATCCCAGTGCACAGGCATGTGGGGCACATCACCTGCGATAACACCCAAAATTTAACACTTTTCTGGTTACTTCAGAAGTGGAACTATTGTAGAACAGTAATTCCTCGCCCACGATATTTTATCTAGAAGTGCATATACATATGATTGAACAGTAATTGTTTCCCTTGTAGGTATGGAACTACCCTTTACCGATAGACAAGGAGAATGACCCGAAGAAAAAAAGGAAAATAAGCACACGTGCATAAATTCAAGATCACAATTTGAATCATTTTCTTTAAATTCAATTTCTGCTATCCTTGACTTATTATAATTTATAAATAACAAATAATCAAAGAATCTAGGTAAATCTGGATGACTCTACTGCTGTTGTAGGGTGTTTGAAGCAACTTTTCAGCATAAGAGCCACAACGTTTCAACAATTCAAGAAGACCATAATGAAATGCAGCATCTTCATATGAAGAGGCAGCCACTATTATGAGCTGCTCTTACCTTTCCTGTGCCAGAGCAGTTTATACATCTTTGAGTTCTGGGCATGCTCGAAGGATGATGAGAAGGGCTGGATAAAGAGATGGGATCAATGCTCAAGCACACACCCCTTGCAGAACATCGAGCACAGGCCAAGTACCCTGTAAAGTTAAAATTCAAGCATTATCTTAGAGAAAGTGCCATGTTTAGATAGACTTTCTTGTTTTCTCTCTCATCCCTTTGGCATAACATCCCAGCTCCACCATCTGCCTAACTAACCTTACCTATAAATATAAAGAACCACGATACGGCCTGCATGGTTACATCATGATACCAACGCTATTGTAAAATCAGGGAATAACTATGAAGTTTCAAAATATTTCCATCTTGGTATGATTATAAGAGCTAAGACATAATCCATGTAACCAAGCCAACAATGATCACCAATGGCTACAGCATTTGTCACATACAAAATATTTCTTGTAGCTCTCTTGGTATGATTATAAGAGCTAAGACATAATCCATGTAACCAAGCCAACAATGATCACCAATGGCTACAGCATTTGTCACATACAAAATATTTCTTGTAGCTCTAGAGGTTGTCAAATATGTTCCCTAAATCAAAGCTTTCATTGCTTTGAGAAGCTGTAAAAATAATTGACCCATACCAGTCCCATGGCAATAGTTACACCTCTTCTTCTCCTGCTGCTCAACATTATTGGCTTCAATCAACATTAAAGCTGAAATAACACCCACTGCTCCTCCTGAAAAGGATGCCACAATGGGGTCTACCTGACTGAATTGTCATTCACAATGGTTAATCATGGCAAGACTATGCAAACAGGACAAAACATTTCTTTAGTTCAGTTTCAAAGTTCAAATATATGAAATGATTACCTCAACTGCAATGGCAAATGTATGCTGTGTATGAAATCCTCATATGAGGTCCCCCCTATACCTAATTTCAATTCCAGCTACCATGGAAAAGCATATCATCAAGTTGATAATCCATTGTTGAGAAACAAAGCACATAAAGAAATGAGTAATGGGACATAAGAAACATTCAATGGTGACTATGTAAAATATACAAACTTCATGAGCAGGAACAAGTGAGTTAAGAAACAACTTACTGTCGGAGCTATAAGGCCCCCAAATATAATGATCCCCGATATAATAGATAAGCTTGTCATGTAGAGCTGCTTCAGTGTTTTTGGTGTCTACATCAAAAGACAGATAAACCCAGCAAGTCAAAACTTACAAAACCAGATTCTTCGATTACAACTACTGAGAAAAAATAAGGAACATATATATATATATAGATAAGGTACAAAATTTCCTTTACAAAGTCATGATTTGTAGTAAAGAAAAATGGATATAAAACTTACTTTACAAAGTCATGATTTGCAGTAAGGAAAAATGGATATAAAACCTCTTCTTATAACTATTAAGATACAGTGCAGTAACACTACCATGCGAGGAAGGAAAGGAATAGAAGATGGGATGTCTGGCATCTCATTCGCCTCTTGCTCACCATCCTCACTGATTATTTTCAGACTCTTTATGCGTTGTTGAACCCTTAATCTCCTGACCTGCAAAATATGTAACAAAACAGTTAATAAATGAGAAGGAATTAGGAGGAATGAATGTCGAATGGAAAAAAAGGAAAAAGAAGATTCATTTTTAATACATAAAGCCTACAGGCCACGGTCAACTTTATGAACCACTAAGAATAGAACTTAAACTATGATTGACATTCCAAGGATATTTGACCTCTTCCATGAGTAGAAAGATCTTGTTACGCCTACTCTTAATATTGTCATCGATTTCCTGGAGCTGCATCTGAACAAAATCATGAACAGGATCTGGTCCCTCTATAATGCAAAAATTGCTGAAAAATATAATTGAAAACCAACAGATTAGGAAATCATCCCATAAAAAATCATTCAAGCTATCCTTGCTAGTAGAAGGGAGAAGGAAATCCTACTCTGCCCTCTAACCCACTTTGCATGGTGAAAAACAACATGAAAAATGCTTTTCAATAACAGAAAGCGGCATTAACAGAGTAAATAGAAATTTCCAATATGGAAAACTACAAGATAAGCTAGGTTTTTAAAAAATGGAAGAAAAAATGCCTAGAAAATGTACAAAGCACTAGCTCATAACAGGGTGAACAATTACGAAACTTGAACAACAAGAAGAAATAGGTAAAATTGACCACACAAAGCACAACCAACATTATCCAAATTAACCTTCTAATCATCAAATCTACAAATAATAGTTCAACATCACAACAGGTGGGAGCGTCCCTCGAGTCCCATTCTCGCACTGAATTTGCTTTGTACAAAAGACTAAAATTTGATGATACAAAGAACAACAAGAATAGAAAAAGGCACAACAAACGAAACTGTAATTTAAAAGGAAACCACATGAACCTTGAAAAGCCATCGCCAGAAGGGACTGAATTGGAGGAGTTAACATGAGGAGAGCAGAGGAGTCGAGAGTGAGAGTGGCGTTTGGATAATGAACGGAGATGTTTACAAGTTCCGTAGCCAAAAGGTGAAATCTTGGATGAATTCAGCTTTGGAGCTGACTTAGGAGAAAGAAGACAGCAAGCATAAAGATGGAAAGCAACAGTCATGGTTAATTTCTATTACCAAGCTTCACTCGCGTTCCAAATTCTACGCATACTCAGAGCAGGACAGGAAAGGGAATAGATTTGGAAAATTGGGTTTGTGGGGGTTGCCACTTTTGTCTACGGATTTCGAGGGATCCAGTTTGGAATCTACAAATATTAATACCACCTAACTAGAAGCATGCAAGAGACAAAACAGGATGGCCAGTGTCGATATGGTTCTTTTTCATCCAACTTCTCCGCTGCTTCAAAATGGAACGCGGAGCGGTACGTGGCCAGGGCTATGGCTCGTTGGGTTTGATCTGTCCAATTCGTTATTTATTTTTTTTAAACAAATTTTAAAACGACGTCCATTTGAAAAAATGAGCAGCTTACAAGCGGGGTATAGGTTAATCACGGTGCTAGGTCACAGGCGGGTTGACCCAACTTGGCTTGCTATTTATTTTTAAAACACAAATTTCAAAAAGATGTCATTTCAGTTAAATTAGGTCGGCCCTCACGAGCCGGGTCGACGATGGTCGACCTGTAATCTATTTGGCCGTTCGGGCTAACCATGGTAGGCCAATGTGGGCAAAAAGCAGGTCCGATTGTGCAAGGCTGAACAGGTCGGGCTATTATTATCAAGTCTAAGGAGGCGTTTGATTTGAAGATTTGAAAGCGAAGTCATAGAATAATTGTAAAAAACAATGTTTGCTTTGAAGTTTTCAATTCTAAGGAAATGGATTTATCCCATTAAATTTAGGAATCTACTAAACTCACCAAAGGGGTGGGTATCAAGTTTTCATTCAAATCTAAGTTTTTTATCATGTTTATTTTTTACCCTTTTATCCTCAGCGTTTTTCCTACCATCCTCTTTACTTCCTTATCGCCTCTCAATTTCTTACGATCTCCCATCCTGCCTTATCGCGTCTCATCAACGAAAGAATTTTTTGTTCTGCACCTCCAGGTATATTTTGTAAAGTTAAATATATGAAGATAGCTCCAATAAACATATGAAAAGCAAATTATTTTCATTTTTATTAAGGGTAAAATAGTATTATATTATCTTTCATCCTCATTAATGCAACAAACCAAACAATATTATTGGTATTAATACAGAAACCCAAGTTACAAATCAAACATCATTTTTTTTATTTTCCATACTTATCCCCATCTTCTTTTACTATTATACCCATATCCATAGCCAACACTGTGCTCAAACCAAACGCCTAGTAAGTGTTGTTGTGATGGGTACTCATAGTTACCCACTTATAATATATTTATTTTAACTAAAATATATTATAAAAATAAATAAGTAATTTTATTTACAAAAATTAAAAGAGTAATATCATATTATTAATTTTTTTGAAAAGTTTCTTTTTTTCCTCATATCACTTTTTTTTCTCTATTATCCAATATCAATTGCAAAAGATAAAGTATTTATTTCCTTTTTCTCAAGTTACTTATTGTAGTTTTTTAAATAAATTATAAAATATATTTATCTTAACATTCTCACTATTTTTATGTTTTCAAAAGGTAAAAAAAATAAAACAATTCAAAAAATAAATTTTGTATTTTCTTAGCTACGATAACTATTTTTCAATACAACAATGTTTTGTTTTTCGGTCAAATACACTATGCTTTCATTTTCATTTCTATTGGTCTTTCTTTTCCCCTATTTCTCTTCATTTCACAAAGCTACTATTATTTTTGACGGGGAGATTACATACTTAAGTTGATAGTGAAGGGTGATAAATATGAAATTCTAACTTACGTTACCTTTAGTTTTAAGATTGAGTTTAGGAAAGTATTTGATGATTGGACAAATCTTATAAAACTTCATTACCATGTAGACAAAAAACATCAAATATGTTAAAAGATATACTACCACCTTATGAAAATAATATCACGCCTATGTATAAAAAATACCACTACTTATAGCGAATAATTCATACATTCACTTTAGTATAAGAATATTATCACTAACTACAAAGAATATCATGCTTTAATAGAAACTATGGCATATGATTGGCACCAATTCAAGTCCATAGTCTGTTGGTATGATTTCTTCCACTAATATCCGTATAGCTCATAACAAATAAGTTACACATTCAATTTAATATGAGAATACCATCATTTAGTTCAAAGAATACTTTCATATATTCAATATCTTTCCGGCATATAAAAGATTCCAATGTTCATTACAAATAAGTAACACCTTCACTTTAATATAAAAATTCATGATTGAGTACCAAGAATTCTATGTCTCAATACAAACTATACCGTGGTTTCATATATCTAATACTATATCTATGTTTGTACAAACACAAACCACCATTTATAACAAACAATTTATACTTTCATTTTAATATGAGAATATTATAATTGAGTATAAAATAACTAACGACATGCAAAAGATAAAATAGGATGCTGATGTCGATATGGTCCTTTTCATCTAACTTCTCTATTTCTTCAAAATGGGACTGACCTTGTTGGTGATGATTATCTACATATTTCGTCTGTATTTTAAATTGAAATATATTACAAAAGTAAATGAGTAATGTTTACTTATAACT
>JANZXR010000004.1:28192880-28221979 GCA_027575705.1 Erythroxylum echinodendron | reverse complement strand
TCCCTTGTTCTTAGCATGAAAAAAACAGAGAAAAGGGAAAAAGATAAAAGATAAAAAAGGAAAAAGAAAAAAGAAAAGGGAAAAAAGAAAAAGAAAAAGAATAAAGCATAGTAGCATTAGTTAGTAATGAGTAGTTGTAGTCCTTTGTATTCATGTGTTTATCTTAGAATTTTAATTTGAATTTCCCTTTTACTTAGTACTTTGTGAATACTTGTGATTAACCTTTGCTATTTTTACCTTACCTTTGAATCTAGCCCCATTACAATTCATAATAAAGTCCTTATGATCTGTGAACTCATGTAATTCAAATGAATGATAACTGGTGAATTTGTAAACCTATGGTAGTGTAATCTGTTAGAGGGAGATTTGAGAGAAATACTTTGACCTTAAAAACTTGAGTGTACGAGAGAAATATGTGAGAAGAATTCACTTTGGTATCATACTTGCCTTTTGAACAAAGATGTCTTATTTTGTCTTTGTTTATTTGTATCGGTGAAAAGTGATTATGATTTATGTTGCAACCTAAGTCTTACTGGCCCAAGTTAACGGATCGTGTGCACTTAATCTTATGAAGGATGAATTGATAGAGTGTAGTGGTTTAACATGTTTCCTCAAGGGAGAGCAAAGGTTTGGTGTTGAGGAATTTGTTAAGTTGCCATTTTATAATTTATTTGTATATAAATCTGTTTAATATGTTGAAATTATTATTCAAATTAATGGAATTATCTCTTAATTTTTCTCAGATGATTTTCAACATTTGAGAGATGAAATCGAATCAAAAAGATGCAAGGAAATCAAGAATAATCTGAAATTCCAGACTGGCAGAAAAATCGATAACTAAGCATGGCCATGTGCAAGGACAGAAACCATCTGCAGAATTTATTTTCAAATTCAGAGCTGATTCATAATCTTAAAGATCAAATTGCTACCTTACTGATGGGGATTTGCAACCTGAATACATGGAGGTATTATCTGCTAAAAATCAAGGAAAAATTGAGAAGATTTGAAGGGATAAAAGAGGATTTCAAGTTAATGTTAATAACAGATAGTTTAGAAGTAGTTTTACATTTTCTATATTCTTTTGCTAGTTTTTTGTCAGATAGTTAGAATAGTTTGTGTTTCTGCAGTATTTTTCTAGGGATTTTCGTATTTTCTAGGAAAAGACTAGGGATGGAGGCCTTTCAATTATCTATTTCTTTGTTGATTTTCACTTTCGTTATGAGTAGCTAAATCCATTTTCTTGGTTGAGGGAAACCATGTTACTATCTATTATGTGTGAGGTGTTCCAATAAAGTTTGCTTTGTTGATGAATATTGAGTGCCTTTCGAATTGCTTTTTATGATTGAATTGGTTGATTTCTAGGATGCGCAACTAGGAATTGATTCATTTAATAGCCAGATTAGTGAAATATGATGTTGAGCTTTGCTAATCACAAATGGCAATTAGGGTTACCATCTTTACGTCAGAGTTAGAAATTCTAAGAAGAAAATCATCTCGATTAAATTCATATTGTACATGTGTTATCTTGTTCATTAGTTTCTTAGTTCTTAAAGCTATTACTCAATTAAACTTACGATCGAATCTAAGTTGTTAATTAATAAGAATGCTTAGAATACATGTTTATATTCATTTACATTTAAGAGAAAACATCACCCAATGAATGTTTATTAATGAACTGAATTTTATATCAAGGATCTATATTAGTGTGACAACATCGGTGACCCGAAACAAAGGTTTGTTTACTAAATTTCCATATCTGAATATTTTCGTTTAATTTCAGTTTTTGTTATTTCTAATTTCTTAAATTACGTGAACCAAAACTCCCCATTTGTTTTAGTTTTAAACTCGTATAATCTTTGTCGTTAAAAATTCCTCGTGGGAACGATCCCTACTTTCCACTACTACATTAATTTGTATTGCAGGAAGTTGGTTTCTTTTTAAATTTAGTTACAGGCGACAGCAGTACCAAATGTGCTTACATGTTTTAGGCCTAGGATCCATATAAGTAATAAGGTGGGCAATATCGAATTTAGTTATCTTATACAATAACTACGTGATAATTTGTTAGTGAATGTTCATTAATTTTATTATTAAAGAGTTTGGTTGATAGGGGTCATTTAAGCAAGTATGTAATGGACTCCATGTTTGTGATGAATAATATTGGCATTCTTGATTTTGAAAAAATTGATTTAAAATGTTATAAAAGACTTGAATGTCATGTTATCTTGTGATTAGGCAAATGTAATTCGAGTGCTAAATGTAAACATGCACAAATCCTTATCTTCTGTTGATTTCTCACATATTATTTCTAAATATGCAAGAAATATTGGAAAAGATTTAGATATTAGAATTGATGCATACATAAATAGCTTCGCAAGTGTATTTTATTTGTTTATTTTGACATTATTTCCTGTAAAAGTAGTCTATGAAAATTAATTCACATTTAAAAATTTTGTATTTATTAAGCACACATACAACTATCAAGATAGTGGATCCCCCTTAATTCACGTATAACACATAATACAATATTAAAAATATAATTCAATATTAAGAACAAAATAGATATTCAATATCAAAGAAATATCCATAAATATAGATAACATAACTTTACTCAAGCATTTAACATAAAGTATAATAAATACGAAAACAACAAAACAAGCACTCCCCCTAAATTTCGTCATGCTTCTTAAATCTAATATCAATACTCTTTGTCCCCCTTTTTGAATTCATCAAAAAGAAATCATTTATCCATAAATGCATAATATAAATCGTCATGCGTCAAGCTAACTTGGTTAAGAGATCAAAATAAATATAATTAATATTGTTAAGCTTATTATAGAAAGAAGGCTACTGGATATTTAAAGAGTCAAAATAATTGCTTAATTTTGAAAGAAGCATCCTTAATAATGTCTAATTTTGAAAAATCCTAGTTTCAGTCTTGTGCGTATGTAAAAAAGAATCAATTAAAGCGAAAAGGGCTAGTTTTGAAAAAATTAGGAGTTGGAATTGTAACAAATATAAGCATAATTGCAATATATAATAATCAACTTTAAACAAATATAATTTTGAAAAACCCTAAATAAGATATGAAAATTTTTCCGGAATACCAAAATTGAACAAAATTAAAGATGTATCAATATAATTGAAAAAGAAACAACCTTGACTCTTTTTACAAATTAACTATAGAAGTATCAATTTGAAAATTCAGAAAATTCAAAAATTTGAGATCAAGAATGACAAAATTTCAATTTGATGCAATCACACTTAATTCTAAAAAGAAACTTGAACGGATAATATAATTTATAGAGAAAACTTCAAAGAATCTTTAATATGAAGGGGAAAGAAAATATTAAATATCAGTAGCACATGTTGAATGGAAAACAATCTACTCGTTTTATGTTAAAACCACAAGTGTACAAGTCATGACTTGTAGTTAGAATGCGGATATCAATCCCACAGAGATTGATGCCTAGACACCACTTAATTTAGATCGAAATTGTGTAATGGAAGTAATATGAAAAATTAAACTAAAATTGAAAGACTAATAATAAGAATAAACAATACCAAAATGCAGAAAATTAGAATTCAAGAATCTAAAGACTAGAGATCACATTCTCCCTATTTTTTCTCCCTTCTATTTTATTAATCGAATTGTGTCTTACCTAAGATTTCTGAATATATTAATTACCCTCTTAAGGTGTAATTAATTGTCCCTAATCGAATTAAATGAAGTCAATTGAATGATCTCTCAACCTACCCAATCACTCCACCAATTTAACTAGTTATTAAACTATCCTATGGGTGATCAATTGAATTAGCCAACATTGCAAGTCTATAGGTTGCCAACTCTCGTTGTACAATCCTATACAAATAACCTTACTCTCTCTCTCGATATATTGCAAGATAGAATATAATAAACAATCATCAAATACAACTTTCATTTAATTTAATAAAATAGGAGTTTAACAAAAATAGTTCAAAAGCAATCCCTAAAAAACAAATCAGCCAATCATGGTCGCCATAACATCATCAACACTCAAATATTTCATTCTACAAAGATTAGAAGAGATAAATTTGACAGAAAAATGAATAAAGAAACTCCTTCTCTTCTTTGCCAAAATCTGAAATTCTTGATGTTGATGTGTTATTTTCCCAATCTTGATAATAATCCTTGGTTTCAATCCTTCCTCAAGACTCAAAACTTGTATTCTTTACTCAAGGAGGCTCTTTTCTACAGAGGGTTTCGTCTCTCTTTAACCATGGAGGCTTAATTCTTTTTCAATAGTCCAGAAACCCTAAGTTTAATGAAGCCTCGTATAATGATGTCTATAATTATAGTTCCCACGATCGTGGGATTTTGCCACAAAATGTTCCCTCTTCTCTTCTCCTTTTTGATCTCTAGCTCAATCCCCAGGTTATTCAATCTTCCTTCCTACATAAAAATAATCAATTCTGACCATAAATTAACATCAAACAGAAAAGAAAAACAATGAAAATCAAACTAAATGAAAACATACAAAATGAATCCTAAACTACAACAATAATCAACAATTATGCAAGAAACACATGCCAATTACTTAGAAAAACATATACTAATGCACAACTATCAATACATAACATTTTATTTTCGATAAAAAGGTAGTTAATTGTTAAGGAGGATAACCTTTTCCAAAGAAAAGAGTGAGTTATTTAAGAATTTGAGACGTATAAGCAAGAAAAGGTATATGAAAGAAAAGAGAAGGGGAAATCTCTTAGAGCATAAAGATTGATAGACTACAAAATTATACCAGTTGACCAATGCTTATCTTAGATTGGATGGATGAATTAGGGCTAAACATTTGTTTTGAATTTACCATATTGGCTAACCACAGAGCTATATTGGTCAACCAATGACTAGTGTGGTTGAATAGTATAAGTAATCAATATGCTTACAATCTTACCAGAAAGAAAAGTTTCTTAGGTAAGGGGCATTAGTCAACCACTAAAGGATATTGGATAACTAATATATATAGGTGATTAAATAGAGGAGCAATCTTACAAACTCATTGAAAAACAAAATGTTATATACAAGGACATTAGTCGATTGTAAAAGGGCATTGGTCGATCATTGTATCTATATGGTGACCAAAAAAGTGCCCATACAGTTAACCTCATTTTTCACATAATCGCTAAGTTTAGGTATTAAAGTTTACATTATAAAAAGAATTATTAAATACCTTATTCATAATTTAAACCCAAGTTACTAACACTAAGGATTTATACTCAAATTGATAAATAAGAGTAATAGGTGACAAATTTCTAAAGTATGAACTAATAATTACCTCTTCTTGGTCATCACATATGAATGATTTGGATGAAGATTCTTTTTGAGTTTACAATCTATTGAAGGCATCTCATCTTTCTTATCATCCTTACTTAGTTTAGTAAGTGTTTCTTTTAAAGAGTCTTTGATCACTCTTACTCTATTTAAGGAAAAATTTCTCCATATTCTACACAAACATTTTAAAGATTTTCTTGGATATAAGAATGGTAGATTCATTAAGATAAAAAATATAAACTCTTAAAAAATAATACTCAATTCAATAACTACCATCTCTAGTACATACCATTTTCTCTTTAAAAAACGTACAAAATAAGCTAAATAATGTGGTTTAGGTATCCAAATAAGCTCAGTTCCTTGATTATTAGGCCTCTTCTTCTTTTTAAACCATATTTTCGAAAGTGCTTTCCATTCTTTGGTTGAGAAAATAAAATCTATCAACATATCCAAACTTACCACAAAAATGATATACCATGTTATAGAAGTGATGATGATGCATAAATGCATCATTATATGTGTATGTATAATGAGAAAACTTCCTTTGGACATTAAAGGTGTTAAATAGTTTCCTAGGGTAGAGAAATGACCTACCATGATTATATATATGATACCTACTTTTAATGAGGGCTCGGTGCATACTTATTCAAGGTCTAAAGGGTTGTGAGTGGGTTTTCATGTTATTTTAGAAGTTATTCCTATTCTTCCCTTACGAATATTGAACTTTACGCTTAGATTGTGAGCCATATGTGAAGGCATGATGTTTGCTTTTATTAGTCCTAGTGACTGTGGCATGTTATGCATTTGCTCAGATATGGATCGTCCATACTCATTTATCACATTAGGCAATGGTTCTTTGCTATGCAAATATTTTCCTTTTACAAATATGGTTCTATAATTGGCTTCACTTATATGATTGTATCCTATTTCATACTTATCATTAGAATTCTTTTAGGTTTTTAGTATGTTTTGTAGCTTTTCACTCCTCAGAATAAATTTGGATAATGAATCACTGAGAGAATAGATATCCTTTTTCAATGTTTCATATTCATGATTTAATATGTGTAATGAATGATTGTCATTAATGATCATATTTTTTGATGATTTAATGTTATATAATTCAATTTTCATCTTCTTATTCTTATTCGCGGATGCCTCTAACTTTTCATGAAGTTCATTGAGTTTGGAAGATATTTTTGTTCCTTTTCTTAATCATGACTTTTCAACTTTTAACTAATTTATCATATGTTAAATCACTTCACACGAATTGAAGTTGGACGTTACCTTTTCATCTTTCATAATAATGAAGCATATTTGAGCTATCTCTTCTTCCAATTGGTCATTTTTGGATTAACATGTTTCATCCCAAGTTGAGGATTTAAGTGCTTTTTTCTTATTTTTATCCTTCTTCTTTTTCTTATTGTTTCTTTTATGCTTGTCATCATCCTTAAGTAGAGGGCATTGTGAGTTCATGTGATCAAGATTTCTATATTTAAAGAAAATAATGTTAGAGGATTTATCTTTTAAATCACTTTTACCTTTCTTAAAATCCTTTCTTTTTAAGAATTTCTTGAATTTTATAGTGATTAAGACAATGTATTCTTCATCACTTTCAAAATTGACGTCTCTTTCTCTTTGCTTGATTCTTCTTTTGAGGCTTTAAATGTTAAATTCTTTTTCTTTGGGATGTTGTTTCTTCTTATGACTCTTGGAGCGTCATTTCACATGTGAGAAGAGATCTAATAAGTTCCTTCAAAAGTAATGTTGTTAGGTTCTTAACTTCTTGTATGGCTATCATTTTAGCTTCCCACCTCTTTAGAAATGACCTAGGCTACTTTTTATCATTTTGACATTAGTATGGGTTGTTTGAAGACCTTTAAGAGCATTAATAATATCAAAAAATCTAATGTACATGTTAGATATGCTTTCATCATGCTTCACTTGAAATAATTCATATTGATGCGTTGGAATGCTCATTTTACTCTCTTTTACTTTATTTGTTCCCTTATGTATAATTTCTAAAGTGTGTTAAATTTTATGAGCTATTTCTCACATAAAGACCTTAATGAATTCATTTCTTCCTAATGCAAAAAATTAGGATATTTACAACCCTACTATTCAAGGAAACTAATCACTTATCTTGACGCTCCCATTTTTCCTTTGATTTAATTTGCTATCAATAATTTTTGTTGGAATAAAAAGGGCATTTGAAACTCACTCCTATAGGTCAACACTTTCAACTCTAAAGGTGCTCTATTAATGCTTTAATCTTATTGGTTGAATGATGATGATGATACTCCTAAATATGCCATTATAATCTTTATTATAGGATTTCTTTAAAAATGCCACCTAGCTCTAATATAACCTATTAGTCTCTACTGGCACCGAAGAGAGGAGAAAATGTAAATCAATCTATAATAGTTTGTCAAACAACCTTTGCCTACATTCACTCCTAAGACTATTCTTGGAATTACATTATAATCCTTCTTTCAAGGTGAAGAATAAACCTTATACAATTTTTTAGAAAAGAAGAACCCTTTTACAATCTTCTTCTAAAATGAAGAAGAAATTTAATATTACTTGGATCACCCCAAGCATAATAATATAGTGCCCCAACCAAATATTATAACTTAAAATATTTCATTTCATAAGTCTAAAGTGGCTTACTCACACAAATATGAAACATTGATGCTCAAATGATTGAAAATACTTTAAAATATGTGTATAATATACCCAAACACTCCTAGATTATAAAACTGATGAAAAACATCTATTTATAGTATTTTGAGACCCCTACTAGCCATTAAAGCTAGTAACTAGCCATTATAATGTTTATTTATAGTGCATTGCTTGACCAGTATATCATATTGGTCCACTAATACGTATTAAAAACATCAGATCAACTAGTATACATTAAAAGCACAAAATTCACTATCTATTGAGACACTAGTTGACCAATATGAAACATTGCTGAACCAATACATCAATTTATGTTACAATAAACTCTCGATATATCACATTTAACAACTTTATGTTGATCAAACACTAACCTTTATAAGTCAACTGATCACCCTAAAAACGTGAATTTAACAATATTAAATGCTTAATCTTAATTTGTTAAATAAAATTATAAATTAAACACTTCCTATAGTGTTCCCTAAAATTTGTTTGAAAGATTAAGAGGATTTTCTATTAAAACCAAAAGCTTTAATGTCTCTTGATGAATATAAAGACTCTTACAATGAAATGAAATAAAATATTTATACATGACGAGCCTTTATAACATCAAAATCATTAAATGAGATAACAATTAACATGATAAACTAAAGAATGACCTTGATAAGCCTTGAACTTCTTTTGTTATTGGTTTGATCTTCATTTTGAAGGTTGCAAATTGTAACCTTTTTTTATCAACTTCATAAGCTATCTTCTTGAGTTTATAACTTCATTTTGTTTTTATATTGCTTTTCATCAAAATAAACTCATTGGTATCAATTATATGTTGTTATCATCAAAACATCGATTGGAACCTTTCTTAGTATAAGAATGAATTTCAAAAATTTGTTTTGGGAAGAAGAATTTGGGTTTATGATCACATCATCACAGTCCTTGAGAAAAAAAAAACTATTGTCTTTAGTTTGGTAATGGTTAAGAAAATAAGAAAACTTAACTTGGTGACTTTGGTAGTGACTAAATAAATTCAAAGTCAAGCCTTTGAATATTAAATTCTAAAACCTATCTCAAAAGTAAAGTTAGTTATTAAATTATCCCTATATTAAATACTTCATCTAAGTAGATATAAATTCAACAATAATGTTAACACCATTGTAGATGTCAGCAACTCCTATTACCACTTCTTCGTTCTGCATATAAAATTGAAGAAGAAGAGAATTTATAGTTTAATAACATTAAATCGCTTTTTACAATTTAGTAAAAATTGATTGATTTATCACTTAATTGACCAAATTTTTATACAAAGGTTATAATATAGGCCATACTAAAAAAATTAGTTAGTTCTTTAATTATTCAAGTTAAATACGTCAGTTTATGGTGGTTTTTAAATCATTGTTTTAATTAACTAACACGATTTCCTATATGACTATATGAAATTTATATATGAGCATGTCACTTCTTAAATTTAAATGCTTTCCCAACCTCCAATGTGTAACATTTTTTTTTTGAAGGTCATAGAGTTCTCATAGATGGGTAAAATTTTGGTCGTCAGTGTAAAATTTTTATTAAAATGGGTGATATACCATCCACGAGCAAGACTCAAGGACTTAGGGAAAGAATGGAAGGTTTAGCCTCTGAAAGGCAAGCATCAAAAGATTCAAAACATCCTATTCTTTAGTTGTCTAAAAGTGTCACTTTAAAAGGTATGAAATCCTACGAAATAGAGATTTTGAACTAAATAGGTTTATCTAATCATATAGCCTAATACAAATATGCTTTATTGTGAAACTTTTGGAAACGGTTGATAATTTGAGTTTTAATAATTTTTTTCAAATCCATGAAGATGTTAATACATTGACTCACGCTAAAAAATTTTAACAACTTTTAAGTTTAATAGAGATATTAGAATGAAAGAGTTGAATGGTATCGTTTTTTGAATTAGTGGGGAAATTTTTATGATGTCAACCTTTAAATTTTATATGAATCATGGGTTTTATTTTTGAGACTATGAAAATATTTAGATATCAAACTTCTAAATTTGACTTCCCTGAGGAAGTCAACACGAACCTAAAGTTCTGGTAAAAAATTTCTCATAACAGTTATTACTATAATCCCTTATAAACTAAGGCCTCTTACATTTATTCACTAGTTTTGAGATTTTTGCGTTGCTTAGTCACCTACATCTTTTTTTTATAAAAAGAGAGAATAGTGGGTGATGACATTATGAGAATTGTTCTATTTATGGTGCTTTTAAAGGGTCACCATTATAATTTGGCTTTCTTTTTTGAAAGCTACTTATATATAATAATTATGAGAAAAAAGGGCACGACATATAGAGGGTCCTTTATAATACACTTAGTAAAGAACCTAAGGATTTTTCATAGACTTCCTTACATGAACATTATATTCATAATGCCTGACCTTGATGTTGAAGCTATTTACCACATGAGGCTTGTTAAGGTAGTTAGGATATAATATGTTTTACATGAAACCAAAGATTTTGGGGTCAATGCTAATAATCAAAAGATGGATGATGTTGATAAGACCATTAATTAAACATCATAACACCATAAGGAAGAGGCTTTAGCAAATATAGATGTCTGAATGCCTCCTATTACAAAAGCAGTTCGAGCATAATAAGAGGGACATGAGAATGAAACTAAAGAATTTAGAAATAATAAAATAAAGATAAATAGAGATGTAATAACTATAAGAGGATTAATACATCCAATTGGGGGTGGATAAAACATACTATGAATGAAATTTGCTCCCATATTATATTTTAGCTGCCATCGAGCAGCTTTCTTGTCTTGATATGGATAAAATATTAATGCTTTAGGAATTTTTCCTCCTAAGTGTAAGAGAAAATGATAGTGTTAGACTCCATATTTTCCTTTATTATGCAATATTTTGCTCTACCCTAAAAAATATGCAAATGAACGTCATTAAATGGAACATACGTTTGGTCTAATATTAGATTTCACATATTTTTTATTATGGATTGGAATAATAATGTAATGATTTCTTTTTTATTATAGTTAATCACATCATCACGTGGTTATTTCAGTCAATAACAAACTTAGTTATAAGAAACTTTAATTTTAGTCCTATACTAAATTTACAAGAAAAAGGAGGATATTGATGTTAGGAATAGCAACATAAATCACTTATAAATCTTATGACAAAAAGTCCATTGAGGATATGTTTATGTTATTAGTGGATGACTCTAAGGATTATCAAAAAAAAATTAAGGACATGGTAAACATCAACCAATTGATTTTGATACATTCAAATCTCACTATTCAACCTTGTTCATAAACCCAAGTATAAGATTAGATAAAGAAGATAAGGATAGATGCATTAAACATGATTTAAAACATCTAACTTAAGCTATAATTGCTACTCTTCCATTATTTGTACGAATATGGAAATACTCTAGTATATGGCTGAAATGAAAGGTTTACATAAAAATATAATTATTTTAGAGAAGGTTGTTACTAGGAAATTGATTATGATGCCAAAGTTAAGATATAAGACATATAGTAAAGTAAGTATACTAGATTATATAAAGCCATATATAATTTATTTAACTTGTTATAATCCCCATGGAATATAAAGATCACATCTTATCTATAAAATTTTTCGTTCCTTTAAAAACAATTGCTTACTTAGGTTCATAATAGTGGTGGGAATCATATTAGCATAATGAGATTGATTTTGCAATGAAGAAACAATCAATCTTTACTAACACGCAACATTTTACTAATTTAAATGATATGGATATTTTTTTTATTCATTACAGATGAATGAAAAATGCTAATTCTTCAATATGTGATTGAACTTGGCCAACAAAATACCAAATTTTATCTTAAGTTTTTAAAAAGGAACTCAATTAGTTGCACTTGATGGACATATAATTAAAGTTAAAAGACATTGGATGTAAAATATTTTTGCATTAGTTTTAGAACTTTTCCTTATAATTCAAATGTAAACAAGTAAAAACGTATATAAAGATCATCATTAGCACTAAACTTTTTCTTTTTGTTCATATCGATATGAACATTATATCTCTTAAAGAAAAACATGAGGAAATTATTGTTGAAAATTACAGAAGAAAATACACAAGTATTGAAATAATTTGATTGAAATAATTATTTAGGACTACAAATTTAGAAATCACTTTACAACTGTATATGGGAGTTCATCTAAATATCTTAATGCAAATATATTAGGCTTATGGATCATAAGGTGACCTAGAATAACATTAGTGAGAAGGACGTTGATGTCAAATATGCGCAACTTCTTTTTGACAGATAACTTTATTAAAACATTTGTCAAATGACATGGATCACCATTCATAACTCTTCTTTTCCATATTTGTCTAACATGGAATTGCTTAATACTCCTATTCACCTTATCCTCTTCGTTGGTGTTTTTTACTCTCCTAAGTAATAGTCTATAAAATTTCTTACTATTTTCTTCCTTTTCATGGGATTTTGTAATTCCTTCACCTCTTCGACCTCTTTGAAGGTTGTCTAGTATCTTTCCATTCTTTTAGTATAAGCCTTTGCATTGCATTATTAGTATCAACATGTACAGCGGCATAATTGACCCCATCTCGCCTTCTCTTCTCTATGCCACCTTATTTTTCTGATTGGACCAAATTAATAATTATTTATATTCTTTTAAGATCTGAATTTGATGCATTACTAACATAACAATTATCCGTTCAACAATTGCCCACAATCAATGGTTGGTTAGGTGTTTCAAATTAGGCATCAATTTTCTAAAAAAGATAACTAATGGAAAATGTTTTGTTGCACCAACAACCAAATATGATTGGATTAGGTAATCAAATTATTCATGGTTAAAAAGGGTTGAAGAATATATTACCTCATAAATACATTTTCCATAAGAGTAAGGATACGTCATTAAAGAATTATGAACCCCAATTACAAACGGTTATCTTACGTAAGAATAAGGATAAATATTGTATGTTCAACCGTGTTCACACTATAAAATCTATGAATGCCTAATTAAAAGAATACGATCAAATATAAGGGCATGTATATAACATTATAAGTCATGCATTGTTAAACACACTTTACAAAATGTCTATATGGTCATCGATTTTTACATTATAAATCCATGAATGTCTAATTGAATGAATAGGCTTAAATACATGAGCGTGTATATAACAATTTAAGTCATATGTATTATTAGATATGGTGCCCTACACACTTGTGTCATTAACTTTGTTTACGTTAGAGAATCCATAAACAACTAATCTCGGCATATGGGTTTGTACCAAAATTTGTGCATTATAAGTATTATTAGACGTAAAGAATTGCATGCCTGTGTTATTAATTCATATTCATAAATTAATTATTACAAATTGGATATGATGCAATACCATAATATTTGAACACTTATGAAGTTATTTAACTAAATTTTAAGTTTATAATTTAAGAATATCAAGATTCTATACAAAAAATAACATAACATAGTGTATATAATACTGCAACCACATTATATTAGTACCAATAACGTGTTACAAAATTGGTTTTATAGGTTTTAGCATTAACTTGACTTTAACATGACAATAACGATATTGAACACAAAATATATCATGCCTCTCAATAGTTTTGTTATGGCATATAAATATCAAAGTTTATACATTTTTAAGTATTAGCCAATGATATCTATCAACAATTTCATAAAAGGTTCCATGTTTAACATCTAAGATAAAATGATTCCATATTGATTATTTAGTCTCATGAGAAGTTGATGACCTTTTTCCTATTTCTGTTCTGCTAAGATATATTTTCCAATATGAATGCACATGAAGAATTGGTATAATAGGTTGTTAAATCATCCCAAATAACTTTAATTTTGGTGTAGTAGGCTGCCTTATAAAGGTGGCAGTCAGTTGGGGTAGTTTGGGCCGCTTATGATGTCTAATTTAAAAATTCTTTTCATTTAATTTAAAACCTGATTAGGCTTAGAATGTTTAACTCAAGTCTAAACCCGCTAAAAGCCTTATAAGATCCAATAAATAGTTAAAGGTTTTACAAACAAGTAAAAAAATAGAAGAAATTCTAAAAAGAACTAGGGAATCATACACTAATTTTTTATATTCTATAATATGAGTTAGAGCCTTGATAATCTTCAATTCGTTAATAGGATCCCTGCAGTGTACATTTGAACATCTTATATGCTTTAAACTATATTTTCTCATCTAAATCATATAAAAATCATTTATCACTTATAATAAGAATATTCACTCTATACTGGCTTCATTTAAGCAGAAGAAGAATTCCTCTAAATAGAGTCAGCACAAGTTAATTTCAAATAATGAGTTACTTAATCTGATAATTGCGGAAGTTTCCAATCTTATGGGCCAAACCTGATAAAATAAAAGAAGGAAATGAAGAGGAGACTAGAAAGGTACAAAAATAGAGTTGCAAAGAGGGAGAGAAAAAAATAATATAGTAGGTATAAGTGTTGGACTTATTGGTTCATCAAGAAAACAGTGGCAATAATTCAACTTTTTATTTTTGTTTTGATAATATATACTCATTTTGTTTATATATGTAAAACAAGTCATTTAGGCCTTATTTGGTAGAGGGGTTAGTAATAGAACAGGATGAAACGTAACAGACTTCCATCATTTAGTTGAGGGTTTTATAATGGAATGGGATGGGATGAGATGGGATGGAAGCGGAGGGTTTCATGTTACGTTCCATTCCATCCTAAACAGTGAAAGTAAGAAACCTCCAATTTGGGGGGTTTAGGATGGACCGTAAACTAATAAATACATACTATCTAATATAATCTTAATAATTTTTCTTAATTTTAATTATTTCTTTTAACCCTAACCCCTTTTTTCCCAAACTCATTTATTATGGTCCACAAGTTTATCACTCTCAATAATATTTTTATATTATTAATAAAAATTGAATATAATTAACAAAATTAATAAAATTTTTATTAATGAAAATAGAAAATGTATAAAAATTATTCTTTAATTGTTTGTTTATATTTTTATATAAATAAATAATCTTTAAATATAAATAACATATAATAGAATAGAATTTATTAAATAATTAATAACAATATTCTATATAATTAATTGTATATAATTAATAATAAAATAATAAAAATTTTATTATTTTTAAATAGAAAATATATTAAAAAATAAGTCACAATCGTGACTTTTTAATTGGACATAATTTCTGCTTTAAAATTATAGCATTAAATCTCTTGCAATAACCATTTTAATATCAGAGGTATAATAGTTATTTATTATACATTACGTTCTATTCCATCCATCTTTCAAACAAGGATTCACTACATTATATTATGAATCCTTCTATTCCTCCCAAATAACTTTTCACTATGTTACACTTCATTCTATTATAAATCATCTCGTTTCGTTCCATTTCGTTCTATTCCATTGTATTAATTAACATTTAACCAAACAGGCCCTTAGTATAATGTCAGAAGTTCTATATGGAGAAGATTGAGATCAAGTTTGAATTTGATCTGAAATCCAAGTTTTAATAAAAGCTTGAATCTACCTCAAAATTTGAATTAAAAATAAATCTAATTCTAGCTTTAAACTCAATCAATTTAGGTTTAAGCTATTGACTTAGGGTTAGGACAAGCCATATTTGGGGCTTTTTCCCTTCCCTAGCTACTACAGTAATATCTTTGTACCAAACAAATTGCTCTTTTCAAATCAAGAATGCGTTGAACATGCTCATGAATGTGTGAAACATTTATCAAAGACAAGTGTTTATGTAAATCTCCCATCATCTCACAAGTTATATCTACATATACAGTATTATCATGTAATTCTAAGGCCAAGGCATATCCTTTAATATATTTCTTAGTCCTCTATATTACTCATTTTTCGTTTACATAAAATACGTGTGCTAGTTGTGCAGATGAAATTCAAGGAAGATAAGGAAATAGTTTTCAACGAAGTTTTAATCCAATTGGCAGATAAATATATGTTTTGAGTAGTTCAATTTTCATGCTTGATTAAAAATAATAAGAATAAATTGATACTAAAAATAAACTAATCAAACTACTAAGCCAACATAATAAACTATGGAAACTAAATTCAAATGATATGTTATTGACATGGGGTATAAAGTTTATTCTTAATTATAGACTAGTCGCATGTCATGAAACGACGGGTGATCAAATTCAGATATGGAATGACAAATAGTTGAACAACTTCCTGAATCCATAGAACCACATGATCAATGAAACTAGAAACGGTAAAAATGATAACAATAAGAAGACAACCACTGAAGGAGAGAACCAACTCCCAAATCCTTTAAATTCTTCATGGAGAGCATCCTCCCAATCTATGAAATTTCTATTCTTTTGAGTCAGCTGCCAATTTCTTTCATGTTCAGTCAAACTTATGTGAGATAAAATATGAGGAAAAACCTTCCAATGAGAGGTCTCTCCATTTAGTAAATATGAGTGTCTGAAACCGTTTACAACTACCCTCTCGTGTCTGAAACTAGGTTGGTGCATCATCATATATTTATTGGCCAGAAATGAGGTCTTAGGCATTACAAGTAGAGACCGTTCTCGTAAAATATAAAGTGTTGACAGTGCCATTCTTTCAGGATGAACCAAGTATGAATTATTCCCATTGCTATCGATGATAAGTCCCTTATTACAAATCATTCTAAAGTGAAGAAATGTTGCCATAGGATGTTTGGTAGAGCTTTGCTTGTTTAGCCAATGGTGCATTATTAGGCTCAATTTTTCATACTAGAATGTGTTTCCAAATATTCCAGAGAAGATTTCACATTCATCAAGGTTGCATCTTTCATATCGAGGCAAGTAACAGGAAATCCATCTTATAGTCTTATAGTGTGATAAGAACTCACCCCTGATTTCTCTAGCAGAGGTAAGATTTTGTCTTTACTAAGTATTGTCATTGATAACTACAGACCAAGTAAAAGATTGTTACCCTTAAAGTAAAAAGGGTTTGATATATTTTTCCTCATCAACTTCTTATCTCTTAGATCAATTAGGTATTTTCTATTGAGAAAAATGATCAGATTAGAGCAAGTTCATAGCTAACTAGGACTGAAAGGAATAGTAATGAAGAAATAAACAAACAGATTTTATGTGAAAAACTCCCAAACAAACTAGAGTAAAAACCATGGTCAAGAAGAAGAAACTTTACTATGAAAAATATGAGTTACAACCTCTCTCTATTTTACAAGGAGAAACACTTAACTCTCTCACAAAATGTGAGAAACACTCTCTAAACTTTTACAAGGATTTAATGGATGAATAGGATATTTGAGATGCTATGCAAATAAACTGGGGATGCTTATTTATGGGCCTCCCTCATGTTATTTTAGATAGCTAAGGATTAGCTATTCAAGCCGCAATTGTTAATTTCTAGCCTCCTTTGCATTCTTCCTTTTTGATTATGGTAGCCATAATTGTTAACCACCGCCACTGCCTATCATTCCAACAATCTCCCACTTGAAGATTTGATTGAGTATCAATCATATCTTTACACCATTCTTTCTTCCTTGCCATTTCCATATTGCTCATGTCTCCATGAAGCCACAACAGGATCGACACCAAATAAACTTGTCAGTATTGATTGCCTTTGTCATGAAATCTGCTAAGTTATCTTTGGTATGAATTTTTTGCATATCTACAACTCCTTCTTTGACTTTTTCATGAATGAACAATAATGTACTCGTATGTGATTGGTCTTTGAATGAAATGTTAGATTCCTTGCAATACCTAAGGCACTCTGACTGTTACAAAATAAAGAAAATTTCTCTTATTTGTTCTTGAGTTCTTTCAAAAGAATTTTCAACCATACTGCTTCTTTACTGGCTTGTGTAGCTACTACATATTCTGCTTCTATTGTCAATGTAGCAACAATTGATTGCAGTTTTGAAACCTAGCTTACAGCTCCATGAACAAGTTTAACATATAACCTCTAGTAGATTTGCTTTTGTCAAGATCACCTACATAATCTGAATCAACATATCCACTGACAATAAAGTTTGATCCTCCATAACATAGTGCAACATTTGAGGTTCCTTTAATGTATCTTAAGATCTTCTTTATAAAATTCCAATGCTCTCTACCAGGATTTGCCATGTATCGACTAATCATTCCCACTTCATATGCAATTTCTGGTCTTGTACAAATCATAGCAAATATTAAACTTCCCAATACTAATGTATACGGTACTTGAGATATCTCTGTCCTCTCTTTTTCATTGGTAGAATTCATTTTAGAGGATAACTTGAAATTAATAGGAAGTGGGGTAGAAATTGGCTTACAATCTTGCATGTTGAAGCGTCATAAGATCTTCTTTAGATAATTCTTCTGAAAAAGCCAAATCTTCTTGTTACTTCTGTTCGGTGAATTTGCATCTCTAGAATCTTTTTTGCTGGTCCCAATTCCTTCATATTAAATTCCCTAGCCAAGTTTGTCTTTAACTCTTTGAGACGATCTTTGTTGAGACCTGCTACCAACATGTTGTTTATAAACAATAGGAAGATAATGAAGTCATTTTCACCAAACCTTTTGAAATATACAAAAGTGTCTGCATTTAGTCTATAATATCTAAGGCTTATAATGAAGGAATCAAATCTCTTGTACCAACACCTTGAACTCCTATTTTTGACCATATAGAGATTTGTTTAACCTATAAACTAAGTTCTTTTTGCCTTTTTCTTCAAACCTTATGTTTGGAGTATATAAATTTCTTCTTCAAGATTTCTATGAAGATAAGCTATCAAAGATTTTTTTAAGATTGCGCAACCCATGTGTAGACGACTACAAAAAAATGTGAAATTTGATTTTTATGAGCCTTACAAGATTTCATTTGATGAACTAAAGGAACAACTCACTATAACTCCAATTATTCAGCCACTGAAATGGGACATTCTCTTTAAACTAATTTATGATGCCTCGGATTATACAGTTGGAGTAGTTTTGGGCCAAAAACTGGACAAAGTACCTCATGTCATTTACTATGCCTCTATGACACTTAACAATGCTTAGAAGAATTATTCCATGACAGAGAAAGAATTTTTGGTTATAGTTTTTAAGTTGGAAAATTTTCGATCTTACCTATAGGGTACACGGGTGATCATTTATTCAGGCTATGCAACTCTGAAATATTTGGTGACTACGAAAGAAACAAAACGAAGGTTAATTCAGTAGATCTTACTCTTATAAGAATTTGAGTTAGAAATACGCGACAAAAAGGGAGCTGAAAATTTTATGGCCAATCATCTCAGCCGGATCACTCCAACCAATACATCTAATGTTCTCCAATATCAATTTCCAAATGCAAGTCTCTTTGCAATCCAACAGGTAATTCTATGGTATGCTGACATAGTAAATTTTTTGGTGACTAAGTCCTTACCTAGTGATTTATCTAGAACTAAAAAGGATAAAATTAAAAGATATTACATATGGGATGAACCTCAGATTTTGAAATTTTATATTGATCAGTTTATTATAAGGTTTGTTGCAGATGATGAAATTCCTTCCATATTAAATTTTTTCCATTGATCTGTGTGTGGGTGACACTTTAGCCCTAAAAGAACAGCTCGTAAAATTCTTAAATGTGGACTATTTTGTCCTAATCTATTTTATGATTCTTATATGTTTTGTAAGTCTTGTGATCGTTGCCAAATAACAGATAGTCTGGGATGAAGAGATCAAATGCCACTTACAAATATCCTAGTATGTGAAATTTTTGATATATGCGGAATTGACTTCATGGGTCCTTTTCCTTCATCTTTTGGTAAGACTTATATCATTCTAGCTATGGATTATGTGTCAAAGTGGATAGAAGTGAAAGCTACTCATACAAATGATGCTAAGGTTGTAGTTAATTGTTTCAAATCTAACATTTTTGCCAGGTATAGAATATCTCGAGCTATGATTAGCGACAAAAGAACTCATTTTTGTAATAAAATTGTTGGAACGTTGATGAAGAAACATAGTATCCTATATCATATTCCAACTGCATACCATTCGCAAATGAGAAGGCAAGCTAAAGTCTCCAATCGGGAAGTTAAATCAATTTTAGAAAAAGTGGTGAATCCAAACAGAAAAGATTGGAGCTTACGTTTGGATGATGCCTTGTGGGCATATCGAACTGCTTACAAAACTCCAATAGGCATGTCGCCGTACAGGTTAGTTTTCAGTAAACCTTGTAATTTTCTTATGGAAATAAAACATAGAGCCTACTAGGCTGTGAAGCAGTTAAATATGGATTTGGTAGAGGCTAGTAAAAATAGGAAGTTGCAAATTTCAAGAGTTAAAAGAGATTTGTAATGAAGCTTACAAAATTGTGAAAATTTATAAGGAAAAAACTAAACCTTTCCATGACAAAATGACTTTTAGGAAGCAAATTTCAGTAGGATAAAAAGTTCTTCCTATCATTTAAAAGCTTAAGTTATTTCTAGGAAAATTACGATCTCACTGGCTAAGACCATTTATTGTTACTAATGTATTTTTGAAATCATAGTGCTATAGAATTCAAAGTTTAGACACTTCTAAGGTGTTTAAGGTTAACAAACACCATCTAAAACCATACTATGAGAAATCTCCAATCAAGAATGTAAAAGAGATAAAGATGGTAGCCGCAATCTATTTTTGATCAAGTAAGTCATTGAACATGTCCAACTAACAACTTAAAAGAAGCACATTCGGGGAAACCTAAAATTTCATGTTCAATTTTATTTTTAATTTTCAATATTTATCATTTTTTAATTTGTTTGATTTTTTTTGTTTAAGCTGTTAATTTTATTCCATTCCCTTTAGTATTTTCATTTGTTAATATTTTTATTCTAATTAAAAAAATTTCTTTCCCGCCGCCCATCACATTTTTACAGTTCCCACTTTCATTTATCTCTTTCTCTTATCTTCACTCACTCACAATTAAACTGACCCACTGCCAAATTAGTAACACCCATTTCATTCTAACACAATACCCAGCCATTTTACCTCCTTCCCACTGTAACCCACCCATTTCCTAGTCCAAATTTTTGTTAGTTTTGTGTTTGCATTTTTGTGTTTTAGGATTGCAAAATCACAACTATTGGAACCATGACACTCAAGAAGAGTGATTCACGCAAGTTAGCTTCACCAATCACGTCATTTGTAAACACCCAACCTTTATCGAACACCACAATTGCAGCGCCAACTCTATCAATCCCTCCAATGTCCGAAACAACACCATGCCCTTTAATGAGTAATCGCACTCGGAAAGGTAAACAAGTCGAGAACATAAGCCAATGGAATTCACAAAGTGGAGCCTTCACTTCTTTTCAATTGCCAGAAGACAACCAAAGCTTTCAACAACTAAGACAATGAAAAATCTATCCCTGTAAGTATGTTCTTACCGACATTTTTGAAGCTTTACAAGTTTATGATTCTTTTGAGCAACTGGTTGAGCAAATTTGTTGGACTTTGTTTGTTAAAACTAACTGCCCCACATATTTTGAATTAACAAGAGAATTTTACAACACATCTCAATTTAATTCTCATGAAGAATTCGACTTGTTTACTCAAGGAATTGTGGAATTTAGACTTATGGGTAAGGAATTCGCGTTATCTGTTGTTGAATTTAACGTGGAAAAAAGAATCATTTATGATTTCCTGCTGTGATTACCATAGTGATTTTCATGCATCTGAATTACGTAATAGTGGTATGTCAACCCTCAACCATATAATGTTAGTACATCTAAGAGTTCATATTTAAAAAAAATCCTATTTTCAAAATCATATATCGAATCTTAGCATATAAATTTTCAGGGCATCAGCATTCTACGGATACATTTCCTAAGGCTGAATTTTATTTTTTATGGTATATGGATAGACAAATTTTAGTTAAGTTTCTGACACAATTTCAATATGTGTTAAACAAAAAATCCAAACCATTAATATTAGGGTCCTACATCACTCAATTGGCTGTTAATTTAGAATTATTGGACCTTGACAATGCTGACATGATTGTGGCTTATTCCATAGAACCTTTGGATATATAATGTTTATGCAGGATGGGAATCGTGGACATAAGTCATAAAAGGATATCCTTCACTAATCCAGGTCCAATTTTCTCTTCCAACCTACGTATAACTGCAAGGAGTTAGGTTATCACAGATACATCGAGTAGTAGCCAACCTTCCTAACTCAATTTGGATGCTCATTTAGCTCGTCTTGAACGCCAAGTGTACCAAATAGAGCACAATTTGATAGTATATTGGGCACATCAAGGATTCCAACCTCCCTACCCATCAACCCCATAATTTCAGCGCTTAACTTGCAGAGAAGCTTTCTTTTCTTTTCTATTTTTTTTATTTTATTTTATGTCATTACATTGGGGACAATGTATGGATTAGGTATGGGGTGGGGTATGTTCCATATAACTGATAATTAGGAATCTTTGTTGAAAATTTTTGAATGCTTATTGACTTGTTTACAATTGATTAGCCAACTTTGACATTTTCTAGACTTCCATTTTTAATGACTTAAGTAGTGCACATAACTTGAGTTAAATTTATTTCAGGACAATAGATGTCACTTAGTTAAGAAATACAAGTGTAAATGGTTGACAAAATTTGCAAGCGTACATAATCGTTCCTAGTACTTACACATCAAGTATTCCAAAGTCGTATCCTACAAGGACTAAAATACTCGCTACTACGTTAATCCTAATTACTGAACTAAAATCACAAGAAATTTAAAAAATGATCAGATTAGAGCAAACAATAAATTGTAAAGACTGTAAATAAACAAACAAGGTAAATTTGATGATTTAGACTTAGGGCTTTAGGGTTCACTAATTTAAGAGATTGATAGATAAATTATGGAATTGATTGAATGACAGGTTATAATAAAAATTGCACAAATTCACTTATATTCCCTCTCAAGATATATAACAATACCCAACTAGTTGATTACTATCTCTCAATGTGAAACCTAACTAGTCAAATTTATTAAGAACAAGCAACCATAAGTTATCACACTAGTTTAGCATATCTCTATCTCTAAATCTAATATGTTTATATTCCTAGTGCAAAAACCATACTTCACCTCTCAGTACATCATATGATTCCTAAGGTTGCATCTATGGTGATCAAGTATAGAAACAACAATGAAGCTCAAGAAAGATAAATACAACGCAAGAACTTTCATTCAACAATAATCAATCCATAAAACATAAATCAATCCCCTAAATGGGCTACATCCCTAATCCTAAATGGGGTTTAGTTCTAGAATACATAAATACAATCAACACCCAAGATAGTGTAGAGAGAGAAGATAGAGAGAGAGGATAAAACAAGCTTGCTTCTAATCCCTTCTTCCTCTTCGTTGATTCTTTTGGGTGCCTCCTATGTGTTTCCTCATTTTCAGTGCTAGAACCCCTTATTTGTCTTTAAAATGAGTATTTATAGTGTCTTGGGGTCAAAGAAACCTAATTTTTGCCAAACAAGGAAATAAAGATCGTAACAGTGCCGACAAAGTCAGTTAAGTAGACTTAATGTCCTTTGGGCGAACCTTTTCTATCTTCTGGAGCAACTTTGGCTAGAGAATGTTCATTAGGTGGACATGATGTCCATTGGTAGGACCTTCTTGGGTCTTTCAGCTTTCCCTCTCCGCTCATGTCCTTTTGGAGGGACTTAATGTCTGCTGGGTGGACCTTTTCGGGTTCTTTCCAGAAATATGAAAATTTGACCCTTTAGACTATAAAATCTTTTCTAGTAGTCTTCATAAAAGTTGTAGAACTCAAAGTCCTCTTTGAAATCGTACCTGAATGACCTTAATCTGACATCTACAGTGAAAGTTATGTCCTTTTCCCCAAAATCTATTGATTTGCACCTATTAAGCAATAAAGTTGAAATGTGTGAGAATTAACCAAATAAAGTGCAAAATTCACAAAGAGATAAGTCAAAATAGTTCCAATTCATCCCAAAATCATATATAAATAATTTGACCTATTAATAAACACTTAGTCAAGTTTTGCCAATCATATGATTAAACATGGTGTATAATTGTGGTGAACTACATTAACCTGTGAGTTTTTGAACCTAAAAAAGTGAAACATCTATATCAATATTTATTTCTTTGATGTATGATTATCTTCTAAGGTGAATTTTTCTCTATAACTAGCTTGGAATCGACTTAAGACCACATCTATACATGCGTGCACAAAAATGATAAAGGCATCTTTGTTTTAACCCTTTAGCTTAAAAAGCCAACCTATTCAATATCCTTTGTTAAACTTTTTGAGGTAAACCCTTTTCTTAATGAACCCACAATAAACAACTAAACCTCTCTTATCTTCACCCATCATAAATGTAAGTAGGCATTATAACCACAATTTATGTCAAACTTATTTGGATAGATATGGAAAGCAAGGAAAAGAAAAAAAAGATGAAAGGAAATTGAAGAAATTTAGATTTAATTGTGTGTTGTACTATTGTCTTTAAATATCAGTACATTGATGAAACAAAGAGAGAAAGAAAAGAAAAGGAAAAATAATAATACAGGATTTAAAAACAAGTTATAGAGTAATCTATCTCTATGGAATGAAGTTGTTGACTCCCTTGTGATTGAATTTATGTCTCCATAAGTGGTTAGGTGCTTTGCTAATGTTTATGATTTTTGACCTTTTTCGTTTGTCAATCCTTACCTTTACCTATAGCCTAAACAACCTTGAATAAAGCCCTTTTGATTTGTATATGTTTGTATTTCAAGTGGTGAATAGTTGGTGAAAAACAAGTATATGGTAGAATATTTTCTTTAGAAGAATTTGAGTGAAATACTAAACCAACAAACACTTGAGTGATTTGAGTGAAATCTAGTTCGTGAGAGTTTCTTATAATTATGTGTTGTTTTTTGAAATATGATTACCTTAAATTGACTTTATTTATATTACTTGAGTGATTAACTCTGGGACATTCATTGGTTACTAAATTGTTTGACTCTTGAAGTGTACACTATTTACTGTTGTGAGACTTGGAATAAAGGAAGTTGATTAGTTGGCCAATTGATTGTAAATATAGTTTGTCGAGGAAGAGCAAAAGATTGGTATGGGGGAATTAGATAAGTTGTTATTTTGTGCTAACTTTGGGTACAAATATCTTCAATGTGATGAAATTTTTATTTAAAATTAATGAACTTGTTTCTTAATTATTCTTAAATGATTTTCAACACATAGGAGAAGAATTTCAATAAAAAAGAAGCAAGAAAAGTAAAGGAAATTTGAATTTCCAACTGGCAGAAAAATAATTGACTAAGCGTAGGCACGTGTAACAAAAAAGCTTATCTGTAGAATCTAATTTGAAAACATATTCAATACACCTAAGATTTTAATTATTTTGGGAATCAAGTTGTTGTCTTCAGGTGGGGGTTCTAGTACCTGATTTGGGGGAGATGTGTATCTGATAAGATAACGATAAAAGAGAAGAGAAGAAACTTCTAGATAGATCATCTTTTACATTTTCTGTAGCTTTTTTCTTTTTGCTAAAGTTTTCGCATTTTCTGGAAAAGTGCAGCTATGGAGACTATGTGTTCTGCTACTTTTTTGCTGGGTTTTACCTCTGTTATAAGCAGCTAAATCCTTCTTTTTGGTTATAGGAAGTTACGTTATCTTCTAGTATGAGTGAGATTTTACGAATAAAGGTTATTTCATTGATGAATATTAAGTGTCTTCTATATTGCTTTTTATGATTGAATTGATTGATCTCTAGGGTGCCTAACTAGGAATTGATTAATTTAATTTACAGCTAAATTAGTAGAATTTGACATTCAATTTTGGTAATCTAAAGTGGCAATTAGGATTACTATCTTTACATTAGGTATTAGAAATTCTAAGAAAGATACTTATTTAGATTAAATACATATCATATGTGTATTATCTTACTCACTGGTTCTCTTAGTTCTTAAAGCTATTAATCAATCAAACTTAAGATCATATTTAAGCTTTTGACTAATGACAGTGTTTAGAATATATGTTTCTATCCATTTAATCTTAAGAGACAACATCACTCAATGAGTATTTGTTAATTTTATATCGATGATCCATATTAGTTTGATAATGTAGGTGATCCAAAACCAAGGTTCATTATTAATTTTTCATATCTGAATATTTTTGTTTATTTCCAATTTTTTATTATTAATTTTTTTAAATCACTTTAATACCACCCCCTAAATTTGTTTTAGTTTCCAACTCATATAACATTTTACCAATAGATTCATCGTAGGAATGGTGATGAGAACCAAGGTCAACATGTTCTTGATGGAAAGCTTGCTGCCATGGATGAAGGATTTCATGGAGATTCACGTGGAAAGCACACTGCCATAGGTGGACAAGTTACTGCCAATGATCCATTATATGTTCCTAGTAGGCCAATTATAAGATCGAGATCCAAGAAGATCAAGGAAGCTATGCAAGGATTGGTGCATAAAACTTGGGCAGATTTGGACAATTGGGCCAAATTGAAGCATAAACCATTCAAGTTAGGCTTGGAAAAGAGAGATCCAATCTTGATCCATTGTATTAAGGTTATGGAAGACTAAACCAATCTTGAAGATTACATGTTTGGGATGTGCATTCTTGGACAGATTCCTGAAGATTACATGTTTAGGCCATGAATCATGTCCAAGACTCAAGTATTGGTTTATTTGGTTATATTTTCTTAGTATGGCCGAAATTTTATGTTAGGGAGGCCTTTGGTTATGTTTAAATCTGATTTGATTTCTTTAGATTAGATTTGGATCAGATTTGATTAATTAGAGTTTGATTTGTAATTAAGTTTTACAATCCTATTCCAAGTGGGATTGGCATGACTTAGACTTTTTCTATAAGTAGGATTAGTTTGTTAAAATTCAGATTAGGTTTATCTTATCTTAAAATCCTAACTGAACTAGGATTGGTGTGATACATATCGGATTAGGAAGTTAAAGACTTGGTCAAATCAGATTTGTTATGACCTTGTTTCTTATAGTTCTATTAGAATTAGTATTTAAAGGGTCTTAGACATTCATTATGATAGACAACTTAGATTATTCAATTGAAAATTGAGAGAGAGTTTTCTCCTTGAGTTTTTGAAAAAACAAAACCAGAACTTATCAAAGAAATCCTTTCTTTGTGGCATTCACAACACTTCTATTATAACATTTGTTCAAGTTTTTGTATTCCTTGGGTTTAGACTTTAATATAATCTAAGTTTCAGGTTTCATTGTTTATTGGGTGTAGGTTCTTTATACCAAGGTTCTTGTCTTTTTAGACAAAGGGTCAAGGTCCATCAAACCAGATTTGTGTTTAAGTTTCTTGGGATCATATAACCATATTCTTGTGGGTTTTCTAGGGTTCATCTCTATTGGGTTTACATCATTTGGTATCAAAGCCATCCTAAGCCAAATCTTCTATCCTTCCAATTCAAGATTCACCCTTAACATCTTGTTTTAGTTATCTATCTTTTTTTTTTTTTGCCACACCCCATAAACTAAAACCACAAAATTTTCCACCCTCATACCCTAAAACATACTAACCAACCTCACCTATATCCATTCCACCCAAAACAGATTTGATTTTTTTAGTTTTTTTTCTTGTTTTAGTTCATCTTGTTTCTTTGTTTTTCTTGCAATATAGTTCAAGACACCTTGCTCTTCAAAGATTAGGGTTCTTGCATAAACTTAAAAAAAAGACAAAATTAGATTAAAAAAGGAAAATAAAAAAGAAAAGAAAAGAAAGTGAAAGAAAAGTGCAAGAAAGAGCAATAAAGTGTCAAAAAGTTCAAGAAAGTTAAGTGTTCTTCTTCTTTTAACATTCTTTTATTCTTTTTCTAAACTTCTTCAAGCTTTTCTTTTAAAAAACCCATTCTTGATTATATTTAGTGAACTGACACATCTTTTGGACTATTTGAAGGTTTGCTTTATTCCAAAAGAGCTTGATAGAGAAAACAAGAGTGGAAAAAGGCAAGAGTGAGTAAGATTAGCATCGAAAAAAGCCAAGAAGAGTGAAACATGAGTGGAGTGTCATTCTTTGAGGTAAACACTAAGGGAGTGAGTGGGGTTATTTCTTGTTTAATAATAGTCATCTACTGTTTTCATCATGTCTAAGCAAGAGGAAAATGTTACCAAAGAGACTTCTACAAGCATGGATGGTAATCTCAAGTTTATGATTCAATCCATGCAACAATAATTTCAACAGTTTGAATTCTTGTTTAAGGAGACGAAGGATAGCATGGATTCCTTTGAATCTAACAAGCATAGGAGGCAACCAAGGAGGGTCCAAAAGAATAGGGAGAAAACTGATTTTTCAGATTATGAAGAAGATGATGCCATGACTGTTTTACATAATGAGGAGTATAATTTAGGGACTATTATGGGTAGAGGCCGAGGTAGAGGAGCTAAGGGAAGGATGCATTGGCAAAATTTAGGTGGGAAAGATGAGAGATGATGATGTGGGTAGAAACCTAGGAGGAAGAGATATGGTGGATAGAAACTTAGGAAGCATTAAGATGAAGATACCACCATTCCAAGGTAGGAATGACCCTGAAGCTTATCTAGAGTGGGTGAAAAAGATTGATTTGATCTTTAATTGCCACAATTATTCAGAGGAAAAGAAGGTAAAGCTTGCTATTGTGGAGTTTAAAGACTATGCTCTTGTATGGTGAGATCAACTAGTGACTAGTAGGAGGAGAAACCTAAAGAGGCCTATTAATCGTTGGGATGATTTGAAGGCTCTCATGAGTAGGACGTTCATACCTAGCCACTACTATAGAGATTTGTTCCAAAGGCTTCAAAGCCTTACTTAAGGGTCCAAGAGTGTGGAGGAGTACCATAAGGAGATGGAGGTATCTATAATTCGGGCTAATGTGGCGGAGGACCGTGAGGCCACTATGGCAAGGTTCTTGAATGGGCTAAATAGAGATATTGATAACGTTGTGGAGTTGCAACATGATGTGACGATTGAAGACATGGTCTACATGGCCATAAATGTAACACCCCATTACCCTAGAGTACGTACCGGAACGCCCGTGGGTCATTCCGACACATAACCTAAGATAAC
>JANZXR010000004.1:28166766-28186285 GCA_027575705.1 Erythroxylum echinodendron | reverse complement strand
GTTTGCATATAATAGGGTTGTACATTCTACTACTTCATATTCACCTTTTGAGATTGTTTATGGTTTTAGTCCACTAAATCCTGTGGATTTGTTACCATTGCCTGTGAATGAAAGGGTTAGCTTGGATGGAAAAAGAAAGGCTGAATTTGCGAAGAACATTCATGAGAAGGTATGACTAAACATTGAGAGGAGGAATGAGCAATATTCCTCCAGTGCTAACAAAGGAAGGAAGCGTATGTCCTTTGAACCCGGTGATTGGGTTTGGGTTCATATGAGAAAAGAAAGATTTCCAGCCTAAAGGATATATAAGTTACTTCCTAAAGGAGATGGTCCTTTTCAAGTTCTTGAGAAGATCAATGACAATGCTTACAAGTTGAACTTGCTTGGTGAGTATAATGTTAGTGAAACATTTAATGTTTCTGATCTTTCCCTTTATGATGTAAGTGATGATTCGAGGATGAATCCTTTTAAGGAGAGAGGGGATGATGAGAACCAAGGTCAACATGTTCTTGATGGAAAGCTTGCTGCCATAGATGGAGGATTTCATAGAGATTCACGTGGAAAGCACGCTGCCATAGGTGGACAAGTTACTGCCAATGATCCATTATATGTTCCTAGTGGGCCAATCACAAGATCAAGATCTAAGAAGATCAAAGACGCCATGCAAGGATTGGTGCATAAAACTTGGTCAGATTTGGAAAATTGGGTCGAATTGAAGCATAAGCCATTCAAGTTAGGCTTGGAAGAGGGAGATCCAATCTTGCTCCATTGTATCAAAATTGTGGAAGACTAAACCAATCTTGAAGATTACATGTTTGGGTTGTGCATTCTTGGACAGGTTATTGAAGATTACATGTTTGGGCCGCGAATCATATCCAAGACTCAATTATTAGTTTATTTGGTTATATTTTCTTAGTATGGCTGAAATTCTATGTTAGGGAGGCCTTTGGTTGTGATTGAATCTGATTTGGTTTCTTTAGATTAGATTTTGATCAAATTTGATTATTTAGAGTTTGATTTGTAATTAAGTCTTACAATCCTATTCCAAGTGGGATTGGCATGACTTAGACTTTTGCTACAAGTAAGATTAGTTTGTTAAAATTTAGATTAGGTTTATCTTGTCGTAGAATCCTACGTGAACTAGGATTAGTGTGATACATATCATATTAGAAAGTTAGAGACTTGGTTAAATCAGATTTGTTATGACCTTATTTCTTAGAGTTCTATTAGAATTAGTATTTAAAGGTCTTGGACATTCATTATGATAGACAATTCAGACTATTCAATTGAAAATTGAGAGAGAGTTTTCTCCTTGAGTTCTTGAAAGAACAAAACCATCACTTTTCAAAGAAATACTTTCTTTGTGGCGTTCATAACACTTCCATTATAACCTTTGTTCAAGTTTTTGTATTCTTTGGGTTTAGACTTTAATATAGTCTAAGTTTTAGGTTTCATTATTTCCTGTAAGTTCTTTATACCAAGGTTGTTGTATTTTTAGACCAAAGTTCAAGGTCCATCAAACCAGATTTGTGTTTAGGTTTCTTGGGATCATATGATCAGATTCTTGTGGGTTTTCTAGGGTTCATCTTTATTGGGTTCATATTAAATGGTCTCAATTCTTCACTAAGTACATATTTTATTATTGGAGTTGGTATTAATTTAGTTGCAGGAGACAACATTACTACCATGAACATAGCTTGTCTTACCAAGATTGTGGTAAAGAGCACAGACAACTAGTCTCGCAAATTTCAGCTTTTCCAGCACGCAACTCTTTTTTACAATTTTAACGTTTTGAGGTTATTTTTGGAACCAATTAAGTGGTAAACCCTAAAAAGAACCCTAGAAGCCTCAAGAACTATTTAAGAACATAAAACAATCAAAAAGAGCTGCCATTATCTTCCAAAGTGAGAGAGTAAGAAGGATAAGCAAGAAGAGCAATCAAGAAATTCTAGATTTCAAGTTTGAGTTCAAATCAAGTTCTTTCTTTCCTTCCTTTTTTTATTTCATTAAACTTGATGTGTAAATTGGATTTGAATATGTTATTCACGTTTAGGATGCTCTAATTTTCATATCTGGATTTGTTTTTTAGTTGTTTTGTGACTTGATTGTTGTTGATTTCAATTCAATTTTCTGGAATTGTGATGTTTAGGTATGCTAATACTTCGATAATAGATCAAGAGAGTGAGTCAAAATTAATCCGATTAGGTTGGCTAACAAGAGTTAGTGACTTGATAAGTCTCTAAAATATCAAATTGGTAATCGTACAAAGAGGGATCTTATGTGAAAACTCAATTATTCGATAGATCAATTAAGAACTAGTTGAAAATGTTAAGTAGATTTTGTGAATTGAGATATTGCAAAATCTAGAATTTCATAATCAATTAGGTTATCAATTAGGGTTAATTAATTAGGTCTTGAAAAAGAGTATTATATCCCTTAGAAGATCTAGAATCAACATATAATTGAATAAATAACGATTAGGGAGTAAAATAACAATAGAATGAATCCTAATCTTCATCCTTGATGTTCCTCACATATTTGTGGTAGCTTATTTGTTATTTGATTTTGTGCTAAGTTTTATTTAATTTTTTAAATTTTGATCTTTTATTTTCATTCAATTCATATCCCTATACCTTAGACAATGTTAGGTTCACTTCATTCAAACTATTTCCTCTTGAGATCGACACCTTTAATACTATAAGTTTACAATCGTATTGTAAATATTAGGGGTAAGTAAAACTTGCTCACAGCTCTTACTGTCCCTACCACTAACACTGCAACCTTGTTCTCTATTTATAAAGGTTCTAATCGCATTTTCTTGGATATTTCCAGTAGCAGCAACTCTATAGACATATTTGAGAGTTTTGGCACTTAGGACTAGAGCTCGAGGCAGTTCTTTTCCAAGATAAGAACTTTTAGCCACGGTTTTACATGGTGTTTGAGGCTTTCTTTTTTTTCATGACAAAACTTTATCAAGAAAACAAATTCAACCTCCCACTTTAAAGCTTCACAACTGAACACACCAAACAAATGGCATAGGAAACAAACAAAAGAAAGTGAAAATTCAACACAAGATTATCAATTCCATCTAAGAAACGAGAAATGAAAATTTTCATTTTTCTTCACCTACATATACATAGATATTTCTTAATACGAGCTAGAGGATATGCTATGCCTGTTTTGAATTTATATTACATTTACCACATCTTCAAAAATCTCTGCTTCATATAAACAAATCCTAGTTTAATAATAGATGCTTAATATCCTGTCGAAGACTAAGATTAATATCTAATGAGGATTATAAATATCACATATTGATCAATCAAAAAAAGATTCAACAAATAAAACTAAAAGAAAGATCAATTCTGTGGAATCCTTCCTTTCTTCAAACGGAACGAACAAAGATAGAATCAAACTGATTCCCTAACTACGTTTCTGGATATTCCTCAATGTCTCGGTTATTCATGGAAGGTGAGAAGGAGTGAATAATCATCTGCTTCTAGAAGAATAAATAAGAAAACAGAAACAATAGAAATTAGATTCAAACTCGGCGAGACTAAAAACTCGTCCTCATTCTTCAAATAAATTCGCTACTAAGAGAAAAATTAAATTATATAAATTAATTTGCACACCACAAAATCTAGTAAACCACATCTCTAAAGATATATCAACATTCTCAAATTCAAATATAGTTTAAACAGTGAATTCTATAATCCCTGATTGACTATAAGATCATATCTACTTACTTGCATAAGGCGTTGCCATCAAATAAGCCATCAATGCTTATAGTCGTAATGCCATGTCTAGCTATTGTGAATCAACCATCATACAGACTATTTTTCAGGAGACCTTGGAGATTGAAAACTAATGTTCAAATTATAAGGAAGTAATTCCTGCTTTTTACTTGGACGTGAATTTAAACTAAGCCCTTGACAAAGAGATTGAATTAAAAAGCTACAAATCATTCCCCACTAATTGAGGGAAGACCATACTCCTATTTTGGAACTACCTTTCAATTGTTGCATGAGTAGGTGGTCTCATGAATGCTTGAAATGGAAAACAATGCTTCTCATTAATAAATTATATCCCTGTAGGAAAAGGAAATTTCCCTTGAACTATTGGAAGTTAAGTATGGAGCTGACGAGTAGGGTTATACAATAAGTTAGCATATATCTTTTTCTTAGGTGTTATTGGATTTTCAGTTGGTAGTTTGAACCCTGCAACACTTGCTAACATCTATGCAATGGCAGTAGTGGTGGAAACATTTTTAGAATTTTTTTTACAGATGTAACAGATGGAATAATGGGTGAAGCATCTATTGAGGATTGATTAAAAGGTTTTTGTTGCTTTTGAGCTTTTTTAGCACAGATATCATTGCTTTAATAAGGTTAGTAAGGCCTTGTTCTTGCCTTTGGTCAATATGCATAGCTCCTTAGGTCATTTAGTTTGAACATTATCAAAAGATGAACTAACCAACCTACCATTCAAGGAACTGTTAGCATCTTTTCCGTTAGGCAACCTTGAAGCATGTCTTTTGTCTTACTCCTTTAGAGGTATATATTGTGGAAGAACCCTTATCCTTGACAACTCCTTTAGCTTGGAAGTTTTCATTGATGAATTATTTGGAAGATGCATTTCTGTAATAGCATTAGTATCATGCTGACAGCTTGGAGGTAAGTTTAGTTCAATTTGTTTTATAACCTTACTCTGAGTCTCACTAAAACTTTTGGGTAGCAGTTTTTGCTAATTATAAGTAGCAATATAAGGTACATTGGAGCTTACTCTAGTCGAAGATAAGGAAAAAGATTTTCCCTCTGTCAAATGCGCACTATTTGGTTGAAAGAACGATGGTCTTCCTTCCAAAGTAGGCCTTTTTAGAGGATGATCCTTGGCAGCAACTTGGGTCCTTAGAGCTACATTATCTTTTGATGGATTAGCAGTAATGGGGTTTGGTTGCAACCTAATACGATCTTTCTAAGCAAGAGTTTCAAGCATTAAAACTAGGGTTGGAAGTGGCTCATATTCTCCAACTTAACCCTGACCAAACTTACATCTAGGAGGTAGTGCTTGTTGAATCCTTTGTGAGGCAACTTTCCATGCAACAAGTCTAAGAGTTGCTACAAAACAAGCTACACTCTTAACATAGGAGTATTCTCCATGAAGGTCAACCTAACAAAAGAGGAGAAGGGAGAATTTGTTAAGTAGTAGTCAAAGTGTTAAAAAGGAGAATTTAGTTTCTTAGATACATATAACAATCAGCTGCCTGATTTCAATTTCAAAGATTGAAAATAGAGATTCTAACCTAACCATTAGTTGACTGGACAAGTTATAAGTTACTTGACAGTTTTCATTAAACCCAGATGACTTCCTCACAAGTTTGGATAAGAAAAGGCCACATATATGGGTCCCACTTTAATAAATTTTTTAAAAGACATCAACGTCAACAAAAAAAAGTCACGCCAGCATTTAACTAACGAAGGTCTAACTTAACTATCTAGTCAAGGATTATTTTGAACATTTTCCAAATGTTATGGTTCATTTTGAATGTTTTGTAAATGTTAGGGTTTATTTTGAACACTCCAAAATATTAAGATATAGCCAAGATTTCAGCGTCAACATTGGGGCCTAAATTGCTCTTTTGGCCTGAGTGTGATCAGAGTACACAGATTTATTTCTTTCTACTTAATTTTTAGGACATAATAATGCCTGGACTCATGGGCCCTCTTTACTATTAAGGCCTAATTCTCGTAATAGAAAAGGAACAACTTCCAAGACAAGCAAGTAATAACCAAAATTAAAAGGAAAGATATGTGGCTGCTGAACATGTAAAATGCCCTTATAGATTGCACTGCACGAACATATCCTTTCAAAATTCATCAAGAGTTGATCGGCCTATAAATTAAAAGAAATCCATTTAGTATATCAATCAATAAAACCTCTTATTATAGGCACCAAAGGAACTTGGCTTCCATTCCAAACTTTAATGTTCGAACTTTGGTCAAGTAAATGAAAAGAATCAGCTAAGAAAAATATACACAATAGAAGAGTATTCTCATGGGAGAAATAACTGCACCAATACTTCCAATTATTATTACCACATTATGCCTCTTCACAAGACCGCACGCATTCTTCTACGCTTTAGCCCAAATGATTTTCTAGTGCAGAGATGTACATTTTAGTTATTCATATTCAAGATTTGATTCCTTAAAATGTTTTTCTTCCCAATAACATCAACACTTATCTTAGATCGCACATCCTGTAACACTTCTAAAACATTATAGATAATTAATGCTCCTCAAATCAACTGGTTTCTTTTAAGAAATGCCAGACTCATGGGACCTTTAATCTCTCAATTATCTAGGGAGGATTTAAAAATGAAACATTAATTGATGTTCAAGATAATGTTCAAAATTTAGTGTGTCCTTTCCACATGAAAAAAAAAGGCTTAGGGGGTGATTGGGAAGATATCAATAGGTAAGGAATGAAAAACAGTCGGTTGGTTATAGATTATCATTACATTAATGGTATTTTTATATCTAATTTTGGGGATTACTCCATACCTTCGGAATATGAGAGAAATAAAAGTCATTCCTAGGTAATGAGGAAGTGTCACGGGCGTGAGAGATCACTATCACGCGTCACGCCTATGACAATTATGTTTTCTTTGTTTTTTTGTTTTTTCCTTTTTTAACAAAATAATATAATTAATTAAATATAACTAATTAGATTATATTAAAATTAAATATAATTAATTAGAATATATTAAAATTTTATGTAAAACAAAAATTAAACAAATTTTAATTAACTAAATATAATTAATTAGGCTTTATCAAATTAAATATAAATAATTATAATATATGAAAATTTGACGAAAAAAATTAACAAATTTTTATTTATCAGTATTTTTAACAAACCAACCACTATCAATGGTAATGGTAATCATTGCTTCGTCCTCAGCAACCATCATAATTATAATGATTATATTAATTTTTATTCTTCACTATATTCATTCTCAATCCTATTGACATTGCCCCATATGAACCAAGCGCTCCCTTAGACTGCATATGAGGTACATGCAACTCCCTAGTACCATAATATTCGTCAAACACCTTTGTCTAATAGTGCATGATTTCTATTTCCCACTCATGAAGGACAACAGTCAATTTTATGAATATGTTACGAGTCAAAAATTATTACAAAATTACTTTGTACCTTTCTAAATTACTGCACACAAAAAATTGGAATTTCAATTATACCAAAATATTGAAAAATATCATATTAGATTTATAAATCAAAAAACTGAAGGACTAAATTAAAAAATTATATTTATGTTTAAATATTTTAAACATAAAAATATCTTTTAAATTATTATTATGCCTAGATAAAAAATTTTATATTAATCTTAATAAATAGAGTTGTTAAATCAAATTTTAATATTTTTAATTTCAATTATAACAATGAACTAAATTTTAATTATATAAAAATTGATAAACTATTTCTTGATTTAAAACATTAATCTAAAATAGTATCAAAATTTAACATGTACCAGTACCAGGAAGGATTGAAGGAAATCACCTATAAGTAAACCCTGTATTTGATTTATTTAAAAGTTGTTTAACTAATTCTTTTCCTAGTCACCTTGGAGTTGAACTTGTTAAGGATGTTATTAAAGAAGAAATTAAGGAAACAATGTTTTGTTTGCACCTTGACAAAGCCTTTAGTCCGGATGGATTCAATTTGAATCTCTTATAGAGCAAAGGGATTTAATAGGTAACATAATTATCAATTTAGTGATTAAATTCTTCAGTAATAGGAATCTATTTAAAGAGTTGAATAAAACTTACATTTTCCTAATTCCTAAAGTTACAAATTCATCATCATTATATAACTATAGGCCTATTTTATGTTGTAATAATATTTATAAGGTCATTTAAAAAATATTATACACCAAACTAAATGGAGTGCCTAAGATATTATCAATCCTTATCAATGTGCTTATATTTAAGGAAGGAACTTTGGGTATAATGTATTGATTGATTAAGAACTTTTCAAAAGTTATCAAAAGAAGAAGAAAGTTAGAAGTTGTGCCTTGAATATTTACTTCACTAAGGCATTTGACTATTTAAATTGGAAGTTCTTGTTTTTCTTAATGGAAGCTCTTAGTTGGCCTCTTAAATTTATCAACTAGATTAGGAAATATGTCTCAACTATTTCCTTCTCCATATTGTAAATGGAGAACCTACAAACATCTTCAAAGAAGATAAAGGACTAAATAGAGAGACCCCTTACTTCCCTATTTATTTTCCTTTTAACATGGAGAGAGACCGCTTACTACCCTATTTATTTTCCTTTAAAATGGAAATGTTCACCAAACTCACATAATGAAAATCTCTACAGAGCTTAGGTACAAATTCCATTTGTAAAGGCAATGTAATTGGCACATTTAACCTCACTTTTGCAAGTGATTTATTACTATTCTTTAGAACTACACCTAAATTAATAAAAGCTCTTGATCAATTATCTTGAGCAATTCAAATCCTTATTAGGTTTATACCTTAATCTAAGTAAGAGTTCCTTGTGTGTGTGTGTGTGTGTATATATATATATATATATATATATATATATATTTCATGCTTGAATCCTTATATACACACTAGATCTAGTAACAATGCAAGACTTCTATTTATCTCTAAAGGATTCAAGTATGAACAACTCCCCTTGAAGTATCTAGGGTACCTACTTTGATTGCTCTTTCCTTACAGATTCTATTCACAACAGATTGAATAGCTTGTACAATAAAATCATATCTTATAGAGGAAAGCTTTAACTTATAACTTCAGTACTAGGTGATCTCTATGTTTATTAATGTTCTCATATAACTTTTCCTTTAGGATGGATCAGAGAATAAAATAAAAGTGCCTAAAGTGAAGTGGTCAGATATATGTTTACCACATAAGAATAGAGGCTTAGAAATTATCTCAATTAGGATCAAGAGCATATCTTTACTAATTATCAAAAGACTTTGGAAACTATACATTGACAAAGAGTCTCTCTGGGTTAAACAAGTTTATTTACACTTCTTAAAAAGGGAAAGCATACGGTTGGTGAGGGTAAATTCTAACACTTTATGGATCCTAAGAAAAATACTTTTAGTAAGGGAGCTAGTAAGCCTAACCATCAAGCATAAATTTGGTAAAGGTAAGGATACTTACTTCTGGTTTGATAATTGACATAACTTGGTACCTTTGTATAAATTACAAGATTTTTAGCCTCTTAAAGTAAATATTATAGTTAACACCAAAGTGAAAACAATTATTAACAATAGTAGGTGGAGCTAGCCTAGTCCTATCACTTGGGGATTAAGGAAATCATAAAAAAATCTTTGTATGTATTCTCCTGATTCTTCTAAGGAGGAGTCAATCTTATGGTTGTATAACAAAGCTCTTGAGCTGGCAAACTCTTTATGCAAGTAGTTGCTCTTAAGACTTCAAACCAAGACCTTTTGTCACAAACTAGTATAGGATTCCAGCTGGATCCCTTATACCTCTTTTATTTTGTGGCTTATGGTCAAAGGGAAATTAGGAACTAAGGATGCTCTCCAACTACTCCAAGGGAATCCAAAATGTGTGTTAGGTCATGCCAATAATGAGAAATTGAACTATTTATTCTTTAATTATATCATTGCCCTCATTCTCTAGAATCACATTCTTAAGCTCTATAAACCCCATTGTGACTGCTCCCTTTGGTCTAATGTCATCTACTAGGCTACTAAAATTCAATACCAAGTCAAAAAGAGTCTAAAGATGTTTAGATTAACATTTGGAGTACTGGTTTACTATATACAGATTGAAAGAAATTAAAGGATTTTCAACAATAGGGAACCTATTATTGACAATTGTTACACAAAGATTGACAGAGAGGATCAAGAAAGATAATCTTTCGATTTTCTTCACTCAAGATTTTTTTGTAATTGTTCATTGTTATCCTAATAGAATGCTACAGGTCTTTCACTATTTTAATACATGTTGTTACTTTAGAACTTAGGGATCTAACTTTCAGTAACAATTTGAGCTAGTTTAATAAATTCAGTAATTACTCTTCCAGAAAAACTTTGTTTCAAACATTCTCTATAGTCAATGCTCATTAACTCTCTAACGTTATTTTTATATATTTCTTTTTCAATTTTAATAATTGTGTTTAATTTATTTTTCAAATTTTGCCTACTGATTGCAAGTATTTATCTGTTTTAAATATAACACATAGGGATACAAATTTAATTTAGATATAATAAATAAATAAAATAAAACATAATTTTCGTAAGACCCTAAAAATGATAATTTTAACCTTAAAAATTTTGATTCAAAGGTTGAGAAGTAGTGCTTGCGCTATTTCCTGCCATTTTCTATCACCAGCTACATCTCCATAAACCTCACTTTCACTAGCCTCCAACTTAGATCTCTCCAATTTGAAGTTTGTTGTGCCGAACTTAACGAAGTAATAAGTAGAAATTTTGAGGTTAGCTGGAGCAAGAGATAGAAAGAAACAGAACAAATTGGAAATTTTGAAGCATTATCTACAATAAGCCAAGCATGTTACGTGTGCGAGTTGGAAGATGAGTCCATTTTACATGGGCTTACACTTTACTTGTACATTTTGATTCCTTTTTCCTCTTTATAAGCGTGTTGACTCTAGATATTTCAAGTTTAGTGTAATGGTTTCAATAGATTCTTACTTTTTATTATGACGATTTTATCATTCTTTTTGTCATATGCTCCAATTTAATAGAAACCAAATTGGGCTTGGCAAGAACATAGTGGCTATTCCTTCTTTGGTCTCAAGTGTTTTCAACGAATGGAAAGCTGCTTTACGACGATTTAAATATTCCAACAAGGTTTCCTCATAGATGGAATCTCCCCTTAAGAAGGTATCTTTAAAATAAACATTGATTGAACGTTGGATGTTAATTCTATTGTAAAATTACTACTAGGAATTAGAGGGGTTATTTTGTAACGGTTACTGCTATACCAATTCCTTTTCCATTAGTGCTTGCTATTGGTTGCTTGCTATTGGTTGAAGCAAGTGTTGGACTGGAAGGACTTAATTTAGCTTACGGTCGCGACTCTTATTGGTAATTGAGATATATTTTACTATAATTGTCAAGAATGCTAAGTCTCATGTCTTATTTTGATATTGTTTAAATTTCAATTTAGTTCTTACAAATTACCAACTTTATTATTTATTAAATAAATTAGAGATAATTTTGTTATATTCTTTTTTACTTATAATTAATTATTATTTTAAATAGAAGAAAATTTATGTTTTTCCAATTTAGTCCTAAAAATTTTTAATTCTAGCTGATATTTTAATCACCGACCAACCAAGTACTGACAAAAAGATGATAGCCATTACCAAAATCCGATACAAAATTTAAAAGGTGGTTGCGACTCTTATTGGTAATTGAAATATTGTGATGATTTGTTTAGCATATTTTAGTATAATTGTCAATAATGCTAAGTCTTATGTCTTACTTTCGTATTGTTTAAATTTCAATTTCGTTCTTAGAACTTATAATTGGATTGTCTAGTCTTTAGCGACTTGTACTTAATTCTTAGCTCTTTCTTTTCATGTCTGATTTTCTACCCTAGGTTAGTCCATAATGATTTTCGGTTCTTTCAATGAACCGGTTTTTATTGGGAAACCCAAAAAAAAAAGATTTCCCCCCCCCCCCATAAAACTGTGCTGCAATTGTATTACCAAATACGAAAAGTCCCAAAGGAATGCAATAGTTTATTAATACAGTAATACTGTCATCTGCTGACTGAAAAAAATCAAAGTGATAAATAAATATTTTGACAAGAACATTAAACCGCCTAGGCTATTGAATGTATCATCTAGTAGTCAGATTCAGATGCTCTATATATGTGAACGTCGAAAGAATAATGAAAATACTTCATCCCATTGTTTACCTTTTTTATTTCTCATAGATTAAGGAAGAATTTTAACGGGATGTTTGGTTGAGGGGAATGAGTATTCTATTCCTCCTTTATTCCCGATCAGAACTTATTACTTTGTTTGGTTAAAAAAAAGATACAGAATAGACAATCCTTCGATTTACGTATTCCTTCAATTTGCAGAATACGTAAAGCAGTCCCTCCCCTATTTTTATCTATTCCGAGCACGTCTGGAATAAATGTTATGACTTGAAGACAAATTTATCCTTCTCTACCGCGAAAGAAGAACGTCCATCTCCAACCTTCAAGCGATTCTTTTCTCCAACCCAGGCTTCAATCGCGATCGTTTATCCCTCTCTTATAGGTAAGTTAATAATGTTCTTTTCCAACAATTTTTGTCCCTCGCTTCTGGTTTCACCATTTTTGTACTGTTTGTGCTCTTGAATCTCACTGGCAGTTTAATGCTTCTTCTTCTTCTTCTTCTTCTTTTCGGGGTTTTGCTCTTCATTCGCTCTCTTCTGAGTAATTTGCTTATGTCTTGCTATTGGGTGGGCGTTTGCTGCCTTCATTCCCTACTTTCGCCATCATTTTGCTAGAATTGACTATTTTAATATATCACCAAAATTTTCATCTTCCTTTCGAACAGGAATTGAGAGATCAAAAGGATGAAGGATAATATGAAAGTTGGCATTTGCATTTCTTTGTTTTGATATTCATGAACTGGAGCACTCTCACCAGGTCAATCCATCTAGAGTGTCTATTGTTATGCCTTTGAAGGGATTTGGAAAACACAATCTACATAATTGGAGAAGTAAGGTAAAGCAGTTCTGTTTTCTTGAAGTTGTTCCCACATTTTCTTGTTGCTGTTGTTTGAGGAAAAGGAAATTGAGGAAAATCAACATGCTAGTTGTCTTTATTTTCAGTTTCCTGCTCTCAATGTTCTTTAACAACCATAAGTTATATGATTTTACTGATGTTGTTTGTTTCCTGGATCTCTGAACTCTTTGATGATGAGTGTTAGTTTTATCTTCAAGATGAAGTTTACACATCTAGACTATTTTTAAAGAATTATCGGCTAAGACTGCATCATTCTTTTTTTTTCCCTGTAATTTCCTTCGTAAATGCTATATATCTCTAATGATAATCTTATTTGGTTCTAATATTTGAGCTTTATTTATTGGTCTTTAGAAGCTATTCTCCTACAAGTGTTTACAGCAATTACTGATGTTGTTTGTTTCCTGGATCTCTGAACTCTTTGATGATGAGTGTTAGTTTTGTCTTCAAGATAAAGTTTACATATCTGGACTATTTTTAAAGAATTATTGGCTAAGACTGCATCATTCTTTTTTTTCCTGTAATTTCTTTCGTAAGTGCAATATATCTCTAATGATAATCTTATTTGGTTCTAATATTTGAGCTTTATTTATTAGTCTTTAGAAGCTATTCTCCTACGAGTGTTTACAGCAATTACTAACTCATGCATAAATGCAGATTACATCACTCTATGGCGGTCCATTAGAATTCCTTTTTGTAGTGGAAAGTGAAGAAGACCCTGCTTATCATGTTGTATCTCGCTTGTTAGCTGATTTCAAGGTAGATTTGAAGGACTAATGTAATTTTGTGTTGAAAATACTGGTTATTCACCATAACTAACAGATGATCTTGATTGTGACAAGACATATGTTCATGGTTTATGCAGCTAAGCATAAGACGGTCCTATATATCAAATTCATTATCTATTCTAGAAGCTTATCTTTCTATTGAAGTTTACTACATTGTGTTTGCTTCTACTGTTATATGAACTGCTTTCACGTTTTGGAGAATAATGGTGAATGCTTTTATTACCAAAGAATATGTTCACACTCTTTGTAAATCTCTGAGTATGTCATTGGCATTGCTATACTCATACTTATGTTGGCATCTGGAGTATTTGCCTAAACAACTTCTTTCTTGACTCTTAATCATTTGTTACCCGACAAGCAAGTTGAAACTAAAATTATTGTTGCTGGTTTGTCAACAAAATGTAGTCAGAAGATTCATATTCAATTGGTACTTGGTAGCCTACAACTTCTTTTAATTATTTCTTTGTATTTTAACCATCATTAGTAAAAAAAAATTTCCAAGTTTAGTTTACTTCACTTAAGAAATGCGATGAAATCATAATTTTTGTTATTTTCATATCTAGGACCTTATTATGACATGTTATCCTTTCTATTCTCGCTTCAAGAAGCATGCTTTACTAGCATTCTGATATATTTATAATTGTGTTCTTGTCAAGATTGGGGTGGACCAAATGCATAAGGATAGTAAGTGTGTATTGTTTTTGGATGACGATGTTAGACTGCATCCTGGATTAATTGGAGCCCTCAATGCTGAGATGGAAAAGAATCCTAAGGTCTGGCTATTATTGTTGTGATGATACTTGCTGGCATATTGCTCAAAATTACTGAATATATTTTATGATTTTAATATCTAGTAATGTCTGCAGATATATATTCAAACTGGATACCCTCTTGATCTGCCTTCTGGGAGCTTAGGAAGTTGCTACATCTATGAATATCATATGCTATAAAACTTTTATGAGATTACTTGATATTTCCCTTTATCATTATTATAGTCTTGTGAACTCTGTGTAGAAGATGCACATTTTGTTGTATCTTGCAATCCATTTTTTTCTGCTTTTCATCCTTCTGTAATCACAGTGCAATTGTGGATCAACTTATAATTGTAATGGGGCCATATTTGGATGGTGGATGAAAAAAACATCTTTCTCAGACATTTTAGACTATAGAGAACATCTTCCTGAATCACAATGAGAGATCATACCAATCGTTTAAAAAGTTTGCAAGTTTATGTTTAATCGTTTAAGAGAAAAATTAATAATAATAAGGAATTTAATAATAATAAAACTATAATAATAATAAAAAGAAGAAGAAGAAGAAGAAGAAAAAGAAAAAGAAAATTAATAATAATAAGGAATTTAATAATAATAATAATAATAATAATAATAATAATAAAATTAATAATAAGAAGAATAAAATTAATAATAATAATAATAATAATTAATAAGAATGAGAATAATAAAATTAATAAAAATAAGAAGAAATTGATAATAATCATAAGGAATTTAATAATAATAATTAATATAATAAATAATAATAATAATAATAATAATAATAATAATAATAATAATAATAGATTTAATAATAATAATAATAAATTTAATAATAAGAAGAAGAAAAATAAAAATAAAAATAATTAATAAGTTTAATAAAATTTATAATAATAAGGAATTTATTAATAATAAAAATAAATATAATATAAATTTTAGCAAAAATAAATATAATATAAATTTTAGCAAAAATAAATATAATTAATAAAAATAATAAAATTTATAATAATAAGGAATTTAATAATAATAATAATAAAAAAAAAGATAAAGATATTTTGGTCTTTTTGTTAATTATTCTTTTGTCATTCCAAGTTTATATTTTAAACCAAATACTGACATAAAATTTTTTATCTATTTTATTTCTTGAACTAAACAAATAATACTCATTCTATTATATTCCTCATCTTTTCTATTCCTAAGAATAACTATTCTATTCCTTATCTATTCTATTCTTTGAACCAAACAGGCCATAAGTTCAATAACTGTGTTATCAAGTCGGGGAAGAACTCCATTCAATCTAGTTTTCTTGTCTTTTCAATCCTCTCCATTTTATCACTCTTACAGTTTAATGCCAGTAGCAACAGATTACACAACTGAAAAGTGTTAACAATTGTTTCAGACATCCAAGGAAGGATAAGAGCAGCACCAGCTCTCAAGCCTGGCGAAGGCGAAAGCTCTTAGGCGGCCACTGCGAATGTTTTGAGAAACAAGCCTTTGGATTTGTCATCATCAACTTAAAACACGAGCTATGGAACAAATGGAAGACGTCTACTCAAAGCTTTGCAAGTACAATCAGCAATAATAAAGCTACCAGTTTTGAGATGAACAACAAAATAAAGGGGGCAAGTCAGACAACTCACGTGCCTCAGAAGTTGTAGTTCAAAATGGATGAAACCATTCACACATCTAATCGATTCATCATCCTTGCCAATGCAATTCCAGCAACATTAACACCAAGCAAAATCATCTACAGTTTAGAAGCAAATTGATTTAAAATAAAAATATGAAAAAGCAACATCTTTTCCACAGCTACCAACAAACAGACAAGTCAGGCAACTCACATGCCTCAGATGTTGAGATCATAACGGCTCGAATCCAATCACCCATCTAATTATTTCATCATTCTTGCCAGTTCATTTTCATTTTCATTAACTAGAAACGGTGATTGAAAAAGCTTTCAAAATGTACCAATCCACCTTGCGTGGGTACGTCTCCAAGGGTGTTATAAATGTTTCTGACAAGAAAATGAACCATTTACAGGGTTTCAAAAGCTGGAAAGCTTTCACAACTCGGAACACCAGAGACATTATAGCTTGCAACGAAACCAAATCTAGACAGCAGGGAAGCCATATTAGACCCAATCAAAGAAATAGATGGATCATTAAAAAGACCCAATTGGGACAAGCAGGAAAGAGAAGCACCCATAAGAAAGAGATTACTATTGCGCAGCTACAACTCGAAACGCTTCCATTTCTAACCGGAAGGCAATGTTAAGGGCTGCGCCGAAAGGAAAGACGAACAAAACCCTGAAGCTGTAAGAACCTATAACTAGGAAAAACAAAATCTTTTAAGACAACAGGAGGCAAATTGCGGCCAGGCCACCAACACTTTCGTTGCGCTAGGTATAGTCCGCGTACGAGAATTTATAGCTCTGCGTCGTGTGAATGAGAAGGTCAAATCTTAATAGCGGGAGTGAAAACCCTGAGCTAAGTGGTCCTATACTGAATTTTGAACGGCCTGTGATCTAGAGATCCAATCCACTTATCTACATTATAAAGCCGGTACGTACCTGACTAAGTGGATTTTGGACTTTTGCTAAATTTTGAATGGGCTTCGCCTGGTCTATGTCTAAGAGAATTATCTTATGAATTAAGATTTTACATTTGATCTATTGGCTAAACAAGGCTTAAAGCCTGAAGGTGAAGGAAGGTGGTACCAGATGGAAAATCCGTCCGCTGCTGCATATAATTTTCGGCTAAAAAGACGGTATTCAAGTGAACACATCGTCCTCCAGCAGACATGTGAAAAATGACTCTCTCTCACTCATCGTTTGCCTCTACTAACATTTAATTCTGGTCAACATCAAACTCCTGATATTTAATTTGTGACACCAAAGTTCGATGCATCTATCCACATTGAGACTTGAAGTTCCTGTCAAAACCAAACCGTAGTTAGTTAAAAGGGTAATGCAATTGTATCCTGATTAATGTAGTAGTAGTATGGTAGTGTCCAGTTTGGGATTGTTTTCCAAACCGTCTCTCAAGTTTCTGGATACGGGTTTGCATTAAGATGTTGATTATAGAAGCTTTAATTAACATTTTTTGGAAAACAACCATCAAAACAATGATTAAATAATAATGTTTTTATTGAAACAAAAATCATAGTTTGCGAAAAAGATGTCTTAAATCCAATTCATAATAATATACTTTCTATTTTGTCTTGATTTTACTTTTCTGTACAGAACTCTTCTCCTACCATGCTATTATACATCTCTCATCTGTTAAACAAAATAATTTCTATGTTCTAAAATTTAAAATCCTAAAAATAATATTCATGCTCTTATAATTTTTTTTAAAGTGATGTGCTCATAAATCATTTTACACATAAATAGCTAATAATAAACGGCTAATTTTACCGAACATCTCTAGCCAAACAGCTAATGCAATCTGCTGGTTAAATCAGCTGATAGAATCAGCTATCAACTAATAGCTAATGCAACCAGCTGATTGCCAAACAGTGCCAAAAGCCACCAAGCAATTGAACGGATGCAACTCCTAATCGAATTGCATGTATGTTAATCAACTAGAAATTTTGTTGGACTTTTAATCTCTATAATGCAGTTTTATGATTAATAACAATGATCATAAAACTAAATAGGTTCATTAGTCAAACCGTAAAAATCTCTTTAATAACTCTTGTTATTAAAAATTGATCGAATTATTAATTAAATTTTTATAATCATAATAAATTAGTTAATTTTTATTTCATAGTCGCCTTCTTTAATTAAACTCTATTCTCTATATTTGACAAAGATGTTATATTTCTTTAATCATATTTTAAGTTTTTCTATTTTGTTTTAATCTTTATTGTGTATTTGTTTTAGGTATGACAAGATGATAATGGTTCAACCTTTAAACGTTCTATCTTTTTTTGGGAGGAAATATTGTACCTTAAACCTTTAAATCTTGTATCTTACTAATTTAATTTTTTATCTGATTTTCAAGACATTGACTAATAATACTGTTTATTATTTTTATTTCTATGTACAGTCGCATTATTTTGAAAGCAATTTCTTAAATAATTAAATGCTTTTACTCATCTGATAGTAAATGTTTTCATAATACAACACTTCCAATTATAGCACTTTATAAAAAGGTGTTTCAATCAGATACTTAATTCCTAATATCATTATATAGTTTGAGATTATATGTGAAATATTCATGTAAGCATAATAACATGAGAATTTAAGGAGCAATTTCGTGCTGTGCAATATTATAAAATAAATCCAATAAAGTTCCTGACAGATGAGAACGTTTCTCACTTTGGAGGAGACCATGGTGACTTTTTTAATTCTAAACATACGCGTTTTCTATATTTGTATTATTAACATGACTAGTGCAAGTCTCCGTATTGTTTTGAAAAGAAACTATATATGTTTTGCTTGATTCATCACATGGTCTCTTTTGATCTATATGGACCGGCTCTATCACTCAACTAAGTAAACCAATAGGATTGGACACCAATAAACTAAAATAAAATAAAAGCATTTGGGATTTGATTGGATTGTTAAAAAAGAAAATGATAGGTATCCGATAATTCAATAGTAAGTTTTCAGCCTTATTTCTTTTTAATTTAAGGAATTGTTTGTTTTCATTTATGTTTTTATTTTTATTTTTCAAAATTTGTAAAAAAAGGTCTGTTTGTTTAAAGTTTTTATTTTTATTTTTAGGTTTAGTTTTTTTTAGTTTTTAAAATTTATGAAAAATACAAAAAGTAATTTTATTTTTATTTCTATTCTTAAATTTTACTTTAATATGAACTAAATATTTATTAATTATTAATAAAAATTAGAATTATTTTATTTTATATTATAATTAATTAACAAAACTTATGAATAATTCAAGTTAATTTAACAATTTTTTAATATTTACAATAAAATAAAATAAAATAAATTTAATAATTATTAATAGATATAACTAAATTCAAATTATATATATTTCAAATAAATTTGATTTAATAATAAAAATATATTTGAAATAAATATTAATTTATAAATAAAATGTAATTTATTAATTATTTATTTTTGAAGTCCTTGAAAGTTGTACTTCAAATTAAATTTGTATAGATATTCTAAACTATAAATAAAACTAAACCCTGAAATAAAAAACTTTTTATG
>JANZXR010000004.1:28143156-28163274 GCA_027575705.1 Erythroxylum echinodendron | reverse complement strand
CAGTTTCCCACCGCAGCTCCCTTTCTGCTTATCTATTTCTGCGGTGGCACCGCAGTTTTTCCCAACCTGCGGTTGTCAGCCGCAAATCCAAACATGTATCTGCGTTTGAAAACTGCGGCAGATAAATGCTTATTTCCACCGCACCGCAGATCCAAACGCACCCTAAGTCAGGCTTAAATTTTCGATGATAAAATGAAAATGAAGAATGTTGTACGGAAAACTATGTACCACAAAGAGCGTATAGGAGAAACATCGATATTTTTATTGACCAAGACGAGGGTTGGCTTTGATATAGCTCAAGAGAAGGTACGTAACAGATTAATCAAGAAAAAATATGAATAGAAGTAGAAGACTTTTGTTTGTATTCTTTATTGTCGAACCTAGCTAGGAGATCGAAGATATTCATACGACTGATATAATTACGAATGACGCGAAACAATTCCAACGTAGTAGATATGAAAATATTCATATGTAGAATTATGTCTGGTACCAGACGATTAATATTCTTATTTATGAACAGATGATAAGAAAATTAAAAAGCTTTTGATGATTCTATAATTAGTTTCCCAAAGAGTTCATGATCTTCTGTTCCCTTTTCTCTGTACTAACTATATGCCTTTTCATCTTAATCATCCACTTATGTGGTGGGTCAACAGATATTTCGTTTGAAGAGTTCAAGCCGACCGAGCTACTAGTAAAAACCCAAAAATGCGGGGCAATTAATGCAGATGGACGAGCCAAATATGACTTAGGTACAGCATAGATACACGTGGATTTTCTGACGGACAAGCGTGTTTGGAAGGCCAAGGATTTCCAGGTACTTCCCTCTCCGATCTTTCCTGGATTTTTCTCTCCAAGATCGATAACTCGATCCATGATGATACAAATGTGAAAATTACAAGCACATGTGAATATATAAATATAAACAAGAAACAATATTCAGAGCCCCAATTAGAGCCATAATTTGCATATTATCATTGGTTAGGGAGAGAGCCCATTGAAATGGAGTGGCCACCTGGGTTTCGTTTCTATCCTACAGAAGAAGAACTAGTTTCTTTTTATCTGCGAAACAAACTCCAAGGCGGAAGAGATGATTTGAATTTGGTCATTGATAGGATTATTCCTGTCCTTAATATCTACGAGTTCAGTCCATGGGATCTTCCACGTAAAATTTCTTTAGTTAACTTCGTTGATATTCTCGCTTGATAGCTTTCCTTTTTCTTTTTTTGTTGGGAAATTACAAACACAGTGTCTACCATACAAACCAAAAGCGTTTACCATACAAGCATAGTGTTACAATTTTCTGGTTGTGCATGATATTGGTTTGGAACTGATATAGTATGTTGTTCTCTACTTGATTTCTAGCTAGCGATTGTACATGCATGGCATATTATCTTTCAGTTGGGTTTTATTTGATTTGTTTTGCCCAGAATATTCAGGGGAAGTGTGCAATAGAGACCCGGAGCAGTGGTTCTTCTTCGTCCCAAGGCAAGAGAGGGAAGCTAGAGGCGGAAGACCCAAGCGACTCACAGATACTGGATACTGGAAAGCAACAGGTTCTCCTTCCCATGTTTACTCCAACATTAACCAAATTATCGGCATGAAAAGAACCATGGTCTTCTACATGGGAAGAGCTCCTATCGGTCAAAAAACTGACTGGAAAATCAATGAGTACAAAGCCATACAATTACGCGAAGCTTCCTCCTCCATTGCCACCGCACATACAATGGTTTAAACTCAATTCCTATTAAGTGTTCCACTTGGGCAATTATCAAATTCCTCTGAAAATATTAGCCCCACCAATATTATGTTATTTTTGATAAAAAACCCTTTAAGTTACTAAAAGTCTTAATTATGGTTCAATTCTTTTAGATTAGGCTTAAAAGCTCATGTTGGATGTGGATTTTAAATGCTTTGTTAATTTTAAATTAATTTGCTTATTTCTCGGTGCATGGATCTAACATTTAACTCCGCTGTTAACCTTTTATTTGTCTCACTGGTATAGCTCATGCAAGACTACAGTTTATGCCGCGTGTACAAGAAATCGAAGAACCTGAGAGCATTTGATAGACGACCATTGGGACCGACAATGGTCCATACAACAGTCCGTTGTGATTTGACAGCATCATCTCACCGTCATCATAACCCTCCGGTTGTGGAGACAAAAAGTTCGCCTGAGAGTTCATCATCCGGAGATCAGAGAAATCCCTCAAAGTTAGCTGAAAATAGCAACATGCCCGTGTCTATGGACCAAGATCTGTCATGGGACTGGGAAAGATTAGATTGGTGTTGCTGAGTTCAAGTAATTCTACGTAAGATGATTACTATTGGGTTTTGTATGTTTTGTTTAACCCATGCTGATGATGAGAATAACTTGAAGTTGGTTCAAGAATGTAAAATGTTATAGATTAGTCGTGAAAAAGGCTAATGCATGCAATTATATTCTATTATAATAAAACTGAGAATTATGCACCTATATTCTACTATAATAAAATTGGGAATGATGAGTTACGCTGAGATTGTGAATTATTACAGAGAAATGATATGAGTATAATTATAATTAATTTCACTGATAAATCTCTCTCGTATTTTATTACAATATTGAAAAGTTAAATTTACACATAAATGCAATAAAAGATTATTTTATTACAATATCAATATCGAATCCCATTTATGTGTAAGGAATCACTCTCTGCAAATCCTACTAATGATATATTGAGATATTATAATTAGAGATACAATAGATCGAATAATTAGGTCGATTTAAAGATCAAATTAACCTAATTTAATGTCTATTTTTATTAACTTGAGTGTGATTCAAAGTTTGCTTTGGATGGCTGCTACTAAAACAAAGTTCATTTAATTTTTAAAATTTTAAATGTACAAATTAAAATAAAGTGAATTTGATTAATTATACTATAATGATATAAGTTATTAGTCTTTTAGACCCGTTTTCAGATAAGTTCCTAGACTTGAACCTGCTCTAAACTCAAAATAGATTTCCAAGAGGAGTGATCCAGGAAAAAAGAATTTAGGGTATGATATAAAGACAGTGTATTGCACCATAACCTTGATGGAGTAGATCGAAGACAACAAATCTCAAGAAATAAACGTTTTAGCTAGGTGACTGCAGAAGCCACAGTTGTCAAAGGACGATATTCAGCTTCATTGGGAAAATGAGAGATATTTAGCTGTTTATCTGATGACCAAGAGCCGAATCTGAGCCCAGAAATACAGCTAACAGTTTTATTTTCTCGTGAAAAGACTTCAAACTGTTATTATAGAACAGTAAAAATGTCTGAGCTACCATTATAAAGAAAATATAACTTGTGTTAATAATTTGTATAGTTTTTGGTGTAAGGATAAGGGGTTGATCCTAAAATCAACACCAAATGTAAGTTCTATGTCACCAACAGAATCATTCTAGCTATCAGCGTACGAAAAAACAATTATCTGAAGAAGACTAATTAGTGAAAGAAAGATGAGAGTGGTAGAATCCGCTGGGATGGCAATAGAATTTAAAACACGCACATGAGTACTCTTGTCAAGCAAATCTTAAGTGCAATTATAAAGATATTAGTTCAAATCTTTTAAGATCAAAATGTAAAGATTATTGCGCCAGAGAACGAATAAAGCAGAGAGATCATTGGAGAGACGCAATAGTGAAGCATAACCATTATATGTTGGATGTTGCACTGACATTTTTCAATTTAATTGTTCAAGATAGCTTGAAATACAAAAACATTCTACTTCTAAAATTATAAAAAAATGGTGAAATACGTGAGGTATTTTAATTTAGAAAAGGGCAATGATTAAGAAAAAATTAAAAGCAAATATTTGTGCTACAAAAAGACATGAAAAATAAAAATGTTATGATTGCGAATAGTTATATTTAATGTTTTTACATTCCCCAAAATCTAATGTTAGTTTCGTATATTTTGCTCTTAAAGGTACGACTATTGAGTCTGATACCACTACTTTTTACTAAATAATGGTATTGTTTAGACGTGGAAACAAAGCCTATAAAGGTACGACTATTGAGTCTGATACCACTACTTTTGACTAAATAATGGTATTGTTTCGACATGGAAACAAAGCCTAGTTGATTAAATTCAATCAACGAGCAGGTATAGACTGCCTTGAAGAACAAGAAAAATTGTTACGTGAGACAATTGAAGATAAACTTTGTGATTTATAGAAAAAGTTCGTTTGACTTTGAATAAGAGGAAGAAAACTAATAAAGCAAATACACGTAAGAAGGGATGAATTATGTGTGACCTAAAATTTTTTTCACAATTTATTTTCAATTTATATAAAAAATAGGGGTATGTTAAAAATTAAAATAATAGGTGCTTGTTACACGATAGTAGCCTGTTAAACGACATGAGCCTACTAAAGTATAAGTCATGTTGAAAACAATAAAAAGAAAAGGGCATGTTAAAATGAAAGGAATCGTTAGCAAGTTGAAAACAGAAGGAGTTTGTTATAAAAATAAAAGAGTCTTTTGCTGAAATGAACACACATACAATATAATGCGAAAATATAGAAGATAAGGAGAGAGAGAGAGAGGAAGGATGTAGTCAATTTATATTGATTCGGCTTACAACTCAAGTCTACATTTAGTCTCAAATATCCAACTTGAATGTTTCACTATAGAAACTAAGTAGTAATTTGACGAGCTTATTCAAGCTCACGAGTACATATTTTTCATGATTTTCTAACCTTCCATATTCGAAATATATAACAAGCTTCTAAAAGCTTACGGAAGAGTAAAATGTGAAATCAAAAGTAAGTTCTCAAATAATAATTTCTCTCTTGATAGAGTGATTTTACTTTCTAAGGTACAATAAGAATGAAATAACTCTCAAGAATATAGATACTGCTCAAATGTTTCAAAAGTCTGAGTATGTTCGTTTTTTCACAAGTGTTATTGCTTTTTTTAAAATAGTCAATTTCTTAAACTAGTCGTTGCTTCATCTTGCATCCTTAGTCAAGTGGGTAGATTTAAATCTGAATAACTTAAATGTTATCTTTACCAAAAAATCTTCTAATAATCTTAGGGTTAATATATCACCTTTATAATTTTTAGGATCTTTCGAATAAACCATTTCTAACAAGGTAAGTTCATAAAGAAGGTTCCTGCAAGAAAAAAGTATTTCTTATGATTTTATTTCCTTTTGAGAATTAGATCGTTAATAATACAAGGAAATAAATCCAATTTGAATTTTAAAATATTATACAATTATTATCAAAATTGTTAATCATAAACTTGAGCTAACAATCTCTCCCTTTTTGATGATGACAAGGAATAATAGATATATTTTTCAAACTTCAAAGAGATAATAAATGATTTTGAAAGATACCTCTGACTTTTATATGTTCAGACAGTTAGAAAGAGCTCGTCTCTTAAGAAAGGAACGTATCATTTATATATCACAGATTTTCACAAGTTCAACAGCATAATCATTCACATATATAATCGAGGTAGTATTGAGAAATATGCATTGAAAAATATATCATCATATATGTAGAAATATGCAAAAATGAAAAAATATATCCACATAAACTCTTCCCTTTTGTCATTATAAATAATAATAAAATATGGGGAGGAAGTGAAATAAAACAGAATGAAATAGAGGGAAGCAGTAAATAACGCATAAAACAAAATCATTAGTATAAATAAGTTAAACAGAAAGCAAATAGCAACAGAGTTATTGAAGAGATTCAAGATTCGAGCAAAATCTGCATGTCGAGAAGTTGATTCTGCATGCTATTTATTTGTTATCACATTGTTCTTGATTGGCTTGAATTACCTTTAGCTGTTGTTGAAGATCTGCACTATTTTCGTCCTGAGGAGGCATAAGAGTTTAAGAGTAAGATTAAATTCCAATGATTTAATCTTACTCTTCAAAGATGCATCATTGCTCTTGGACTTCTCAACTTCTTTGAAATACTTCACTATCAACCTTTTATACTGACCATACAATTCATGATATGCATTTTTCAATTCATCAACTTCAATATTAGATTTATAATAATATACCTCATCGTCTCCTGATTCAGCCTTGAAGAAAACATTGCTGAATTCTTTTGACTCATCTTCATCAAAGTTTTCAGAATCCTTATCTGTCTAGGCTGCAGTCATTGCTTGTTTTCTGCATTTTCTATTCTCTGACTTGTTCTTTTGAAGAAGAGAACATTCTGGTATTGTGTTTCCAGGCTTCTTACAGTGATAAGCATATGATTTGATTGTTTTGTGTATTACTATTGCTACTACTGCCTTTTGATAGGAATATGTTGTTTTTCAACTTTCTTGTTTTCTTCTCTTTTCTTCATCAGCTTCTTTTTATAGAAGTGGCCATATTTTCTAACTATAAAGTTGAACTTGTCTTCTCTATCTATTTGCAACTCAGTGTCACTTTCATCACCGTTTGATTTGTCAGTTGCTTTTAGTTCCATTCCTTTTCTATAGGAGGATCCTTCATCTCGCCTAAGCTTAATTTCATGGATCATCAGACTTTCTCGTAGCTAGTCGAGTGAAATAGTGTCTAGATCCTTTACTGTTTCTAGAGCTATCATCTTGGGTCTCCATTCCTTTGGTAGTGACCTTAGAATCTTCTTTATAAGCTTGTTATTGGGATATATCTTTCCCAAGTTTTTCAAGGCTGTGATGATGTTGTTGAAGCATTCAAAGAATTCGTCTATAGTTTCTCCCTATTTTATGTCAATAGTTTCGTATTGATGCACTAAAAGACTTATTCTATGCTTCTTTACCTCATTTGTTCCTTCAAACATGATTTGTAGTTTGTCCCACATTTCTTTTACTGTAGAGCAAGAGGATATCTTTTCATATTCTTCTAGAGACAACGCACATATCAGGTGATATTTTGCCTTAACGTTTAGTTGTCGATTTCTCCTGTCAGCATCAGTCTATACTTTTACATTATCGGAAGTGGGAATTATAGCTCTAACCCTACTTCAATGTCTATAGATTGGAGATATATGGTCATTTTATCTTTTCAGTATGAGTAGTTGTTTCCATTGAAGTAGGAAGGCTTTGAGACAGATTGCCCTTCAAAACTTTTCAAGGTGTTTGTCATAATCTATCATGTGCTTTAAAGTACAATAAATATGAAATCTGTCTTTGATACCAAATGATAAAGAAAACATACGCAAGAGGGGAATGGATTATGTGTGAATTAAAAAATTCGCAAGTTACTTTCAATTCGTATAAAAAAACAGGGGCTTGTTAAAAATTAAAATAGTATGTTCCTGTCAGACAATAGTAGCCTGTTAAATGACAGGAGCTTGTTAAAGTATAAATCTTGTTGAAAAAATAAAAAGGAAGGCGCCTATTAAAATGAAAGAAAACGTCAGTAAGTTGAAAACAGAAGGGGCCTATTATAAAAGTAAGTAAGTCTCTTGCTGAAATGAACACATACACAATATATTGCGGAAATATAAAAGATAAGATGAGAGAGAGAAGAAGGACACAATCTATTTATATTGGTTCAGCTTACAACCCAAGCCTACGTCTAGTCTCCAAGTATCCAACTTGAGTATTTCACTATAAAAACTAAGTAGTAATTTGACGAGCCTCTTCAAGCTCATGAGTACATATTTTTTAAGGTTCTTCAATCTTTCATGTTTGAAGTGTATAACAAGCTTCTAAAAGCTCAGAGAAGAATAAAATGTAAAATCAAAAGTAAGTTCTCAAATAACATTTTCTCTCTTGATAGAATGATTTCACTTTCTAAGGTACAATAAGAATGATATGACTCTTAAGAATATAGACGCAGCTCAAATGTTTCGAAAGTCTGAGTATGTTTGTTTTTTCACAAGTGTTGTTGCTCTTCTTTAAATAGTCTTCAATTAGCTGTTAATTCATTTTGCATCCTTAGTCAACTGGATAGATTTAAATTTGAATAACTTTGATGTTATCTTTGCCAAAAAGTCTTCCAACAAGATCCTTTCGGATAAACCATTTCTAATAAGGTAAGTTCATAAAGAAGGTTCCTGCAAGAAAGAAAGCGTATTTCTTATGATTGTATTTCCGTTTGAGAATTAGACCATTAAGTATATAAGAAAATAAATCCAATTTGAATTTTGAAATATTATACAATTGTCATCAAAATAGTTAATCATAAACCTTGAGCTAAAAAAGCTAGTGTGATTTTTAGATGGAATCGTCGTTACGAGAAAACGGAGTCATGAAGATATAATGAAATAGACCAATACCTCAGTATTTTTAAAATTTGGAGTGAAAATAGTATTTTATTTAAATTTGGTTATTTGTAAAAAAGTCTTGTTTACATTTGGTTTAGTTATTGATAAAATCTTATTTGAGTTGTTCACTATATCCTCATTTTTTCCACCAAAATATAATTAGGATTTTGTTCGATTTATCTCTAAAAGCGACCGCTTTAGAACCCAACAAGATATCGTATCACTATATATCAATTTTGAAATTGAAATTTGACAAAACCTCAAAGGGTCTCAACATTGTAAAATTAAATTATAAAGGAAATGCACAAGGAGAAATAATATAAACACATAAATGTAAGTTTTCACAAATTTGACAAAAAGATAATATTAAGTATTTACAGAAATGCGCATATGATTCACGCTGAACCAAGCAAATGGTTAGAAAACAGGTTCATTTGCAGAAATGAAATGCCTTCAAAGAATCACTGATCCACTCGTTAACTATAATGAAAATTTTTGAAAACTGTTTCCCTTTTATCTAGCAATAAATTGCAGTCTCTTTTAATTTTTAGTGGAAGTATTCCAATACAAGCACAGAATTATCTCCTACGCATAAATTAAGGGCTAATAATTATTTAAAAATTATTATTTATAATTATAAGTCAATATCAAAATAGGTTATGCTCATAAGCTTAGTTATATTGAAGTGTTTCAACATTTTCTATAAAATATAATTATCTAACATAAAATTAATCTCTTTCTATATTATTGACGGGACAACTTAGCACTAGTATTGGACCGTCCGTGGATATTGTCCTGGTCTTTCCAATGTATAAACTTTGTTTGCTTTTCTGTGGACTATGAGACGATTACTTGGAAGGTCTAAGGAAAATGCCAAAGCTAAAAGGCAAAGCAGAAAGGGACTTTTTAGAACAAAAGTCGGTTCCAAGAAACTATTCTCAACAAGTCCGAAGCTAGGATGTTAGAATATTCCACATGCAAGAAGACACGACGCAATCGCTAAAGGTGGACGTCTGTTTTAAGTCGAGATGGTGACGTCTTCCTAACATCTTCGCGAAAATGGGTTGCAAAGTTTTTTGTTAGTAACTATTCAAGTTCTTTAAACCAATCTTTTTCTTAATGAAAAATATAAACAATATTCAATTATTTTCTATTACAGTTTCAACATGCTTCAGGAACTTATTATATGATAGTAGTTTACGCGAGAGATGACAAGCTAGTCTAATATTATATATGGATCCTAATGTACCGCTATTCTTTAATATATACATAAATGTGTACGGTAGAAAACTTTTGGATTAATTTGTCTTTCTTGACATACCTTTCATTTTCTAGATTTACAATCATTAATCTAAATCTTACCTAATCCTATTGATTACAGACTTAAATTATGAGTATTATTAACAAGTTAGCAATAGTTTATTAAAAAATATTTATTTAGATAATCTATGTTTTTATGGAAACAAAAATGGTTTACCGATTTTATATATAACGTAACTTGTAATTGGTAGAATTGTGAAAAATACTATTTCAAATTTATAACAACTAATTTAGCTAGTTTGATAATTTAAATTTTATGCTATTACATTACCTAAAAAATGTATAACTTTTAGAATAACTAATACACATTAATGTCAATTAATATAAAGTGTTATCAAATTTTATAATAATTTTTTTATACTTTAATCTAAAATTTGACATTCACATCCACATCAACCTTGACTTAGTGAATAATTAATTATCAACAATTATTTATGAAAAGGATTAATTAGTAGACGAAATGTAACCAACACGTACGATACAATATCAACGATAAAGAAATAAAAGAAGTGATAGAAACAAATTTCAAAGAGACAAACAAGTATTTCATTCTGATAAGTATAATTCTTATTGAATATATTACAATACGCATTAAGTTCTAGTTCATCTCAAATTAGCTACAGCAGTTAGTACAATCTAAATTTTTTGTCGATATAAGTTGAATTCTTCTTGGTTTTATCTTTTCTGGTATCAAAATCAAAGTCTTATGAGTCCCATTTTAGCCTAACAACTCATAATTATAACTGACTATTAGTCTAAATTATTTATGTTTAGAATTTCCTATCATATAACATACTATGATCTTGTTAACGGACCATACATTTAGGGACTTTCTACTGCAAACGCAAATTTATATGGCAACAACATAGATATATGGAAATATTTTATTTGTAATAATTGCTATACGTACTTTTGATTTTTATTGTAGTAAATTATGATTTTATTATCTTGAGATTTAAATTCAGACAATTGATGTTTAACAAGGGACGACCGGTTACAATCTGCAAAAGCTTTACATGTGTTGGCAAAAGATGCTAAACCAAAAAGACAGCGCATATATAGTCGATTCTCGGTTTTAGAAATTGTCTCATCTCGCAGAAAATTGTCATATACTAGGACTTTAATTCACCGTGGTCGGTACACTTACGCAGTGAGGGGACAGGAAGGCCCAGAAAAGCTCCCTGATATTCTTTTAGAGGAACCAGAAAGAACGCGACCATACATTTCGACATTATATGTTTGTCCCAAGTGGCTTAGTGGACGGAGCTGTCTTGAGACTAAAAAATTTTGTGCAAAGTCAAGTCCGGCTCTATCTGTTTTCGTACAATGTTTTATCAGGGCAAATAACGGTGGACTTAACAGGTTCACCGTGCACCTTCACACGCACTTTGTTGTTTCAATAATTGCTTTTTTATATGCCAGATCCTCCTCTGGCATAGAGAATCTGCCCCCAAAATTTCATTAACATGAAATAAAGTTAGCACTTGAACATGTTTTCATATTTGATAAACAGTTAATTATGCTTTTAGAATTGATAAATAAGTTTTAGAACACTGTAAGGTAAAACTCAGATGAAGAAAAAGTGTACAACATTATTAAAGTTTTTTTTTTCTCCAAAATAATGCAACTTTTCTTAATTGAACTACATGTCCTCGTCAAAGTTAAAAGAAGAATGAATACAAAACAATAATCTAAATTGTAGTTAGAATTCTGATAAGAGGCAAACAAGAAATTACGTTAATGGTTGAATTGTATCCGCTGTACCATAAAAACTAGAAAGATTTAAGTCTTTACTTGACCAGGTTGTCGTTCTCAGAATAGAATGCGAATAATGGTCATAGTCGCACCGTGTTGTGAATGAGGAAGCCAACATGCAATGCATTTCACACTTGGTGGTAACCTAGGTAATTAAATTCCATGGATTGTAAATGATTACCATATTGGTTAAGTCAAAGAAATAATTCAAATATTATTCTAACATGTGTATGTATACAAGATGCAGACAATTATAGGACGTCAGAAGAGCAACATGATTTGAACTTAAATATCTCTTTGATCATATAATATTAACTTTCTGATGTCAAGAAACAATACGATACAAAAATTGGATAAAGAAAGTAAGCAGCAACAAGCTATAAATTTACTAGCTAGGGAGCTCGGCCTGTCCTGACCAGTGATAATTATTTCCTTAAAAGCTCTTGAATGGATTATCAATCTATTGTTCTTATGATTAAGAACTTCCCCTGCATGTACTTCATCAATTTGTTGGTTGTAGTTTCCTTGATGTCTCGACAAGAGTACGGATCTGGTTTCCGACTCCCCATTAAATTCTCGGCGAGGTTGTGAAAGTTCCCCAGATGACCTTGGACAAAATTTTCTCGCCAAAGTCTTGAAAGCTTGGAGAAAGTTATTATGTTCTGGGTCAGCATCGAGTCTTGTGCAATTTAAGGATCAATGGTCAGCTTCCTGAATCTGCGTTCCTGCTGGGATCCAAGTAAGCCCTATTTCTCTGCACATTCGGACCGCCGACAACTATCAAGAAATTGCTCGTAATAAAATGGCATGCAAATGGTGGTCTGTGGCAACTTCTTCAAATTAGTTTAGTACTAGAGTTGTGAAAATGTATATCGTCAATACTAGTCTACAGCCACTTAGACCTCACAAACTACATCGTATCATTACGTATTCCAGATATTGCTCCTGTTATATGCTTATTTCATCAAATGGTCTTCGCAAATTTAGAATAAGCGATAAAGCGGACGTGTGAAGAGGTTAAAAACTGCTGTCGTCATTTATAATAAAAATTTGTTTGAATCTTTTCGTACTCCTGCGGATAAGATATTCTTGGCATGTGTCAATTTGTTCTTTGTTTTTAACTTACAATTTGTTCTTTTAACAGTACCTTAAATTTCCTTTGAGCTTTTAGCCCATTATAATGGGGAGTTTTAAAGTTGGTTGCGGATTGTTAACTTTTTTAATATATAAAGGTTCCGCTATGCCTAATTAGTACTGTCTTCTCACAAAAATATTAAGAAGAAAAAAGTGATATAGAAAGTTCAATGAAAGAGACAAATTGAATAAGGAGCTTATTATGATTCATTTACGCACATTCAAGCAATGAAAAAAGACTAGTATTCCAAAGCTTTATCTTTATATGAGAATAGAATTATGAATATTAATGAATATTGGTGAGTTCCATGATGTCTATCTATGATGTTTATGAAAGAGTTCCATGATTTCTATCTATGATGTTTATGAAAATTATGTTTACATGTGGTATCAGAGCATGGTTACATAAAATTATGAAGATTTAGAGAACCTTATGGAATCTAATTTGAAATTTTGAAAACCTTAAAATTTTTATATGTTTGTGAATTATGTGCAAAATATGATGATTTTGAAGGTTGAATCAATTTTATGTATGGAATTAGAAAAGAGAAAAGGAAGATGAAATGGCTGACAAAAAAGCTTCCCACCATTAGTGCCAGGTGTTAGGAATAAAATCCTAATGTTGGCAAGCGTTGGCAATATAACCTGGCTGGGTGGTGGGGACAATACTGGCTACCGGCGCGAAACGCTGGGTATGATTTCCAGTGCTAACAATTAGTAAACCATCATTTTTTAATTTTTGTTTTTTAATTCCAAATATTATGATTAAAGTTTAATTACTCATAATTTGATGCTAATGAATCGTAGTTTTATGGATAATTGAAACTCATTGTGATAGAATATTTCTAAAATCACCCAAAGGTAGCTTGTTTATTTTTATAGTTAATGAGAATGAATATAGGTAATACATATACAAAATTAGATGTGTTTAGATATCCAAAGTTAATAAGCATTTCTAGTTGGTACATATGTAATTACCAAATTATGTACGATTAGCATCATCATGTATTGTATGGTATGTTAATGGATTGCTCAAAGGTAAACATTAGTAAACAATTTATGAGAATCATTACGTGTTAAATGGCATGTTAATGGATTGCCTAAAGGTAAACATTAATATACAATTATGAAGTTTTTTTTCTTCTGAATCTATATAACATGTTGTTGTATGACTCAAAGCATTAATGTTAAGTTTTAATTTCCTGTAGTAGTTATTACTATGCATCTGAATCTCTTATATGTTATAAGGTTTAGTGGATTGAACTTCTCTGACTATAGTGAACAAATCCAGTTCTATCTTTGTATTTTGGAATTAGATTTGACACTCAGAATTGAGAAACTAGATGTTCTGAATGTTTTGAGCCCTAAGGAGGAGAAAATTCATTTTAACAACTAGGAGAGATCAATCCAATTGAGTCTAATGTATATAAACATGACAATAGCTAGCCATACTAAATCTGTTCTTTCCAAAACTGAAAGTGCTAAGGAATTACTTGTATTTGTGGAAAAGCACTCCCAAAATGTTGACAAGTCTCTTGTTGGGACTCTTATAGTACATTGGTCACCATGAAGTTTGATGGATTATGTACTAGACATGAACACATCATTGAGATGACAAACACTGCAGTAAGCACTACAATAAATAGGTTCTTTCGCGATGAAAATAAACGTCGTTAAAAAAAGAGAAATCGTCACCCAAATCGTTGCTGAGTCCAGGTAGCAAAACAACATCCGCGGCGTTTTTCAAAATTCATCACGAAAAGTTATTTGCGACAAAAATAATTCTTCAGTAAAAGTTATTACCGACAATAAGGAGGAACGTCGTATATGATTTTGTGCGATGTTTCTGTTTCATAGGTAAAAATTTTTCCCATAAAATCTTATTCGTAGGTATTTATGTTTAGTGACAATTTCATTTTGGTAGAAGAATCCTTTTAGCTACCAAGTTTTTATTATAGGGAAATATTTTTAGAGACGTTTCTATAAATGTAGGTAAAAACTTAATATGACGAATTGGACTTTATTTGATAATATGATTTTGTGACGATTGTGTTTTAGTAGCAAAAAAGTTTTAGCTACGAAAACGTGGTTGTAGCAAAACCTTATTACCGACATTATTTATACGTAGTTAATTAGTTTTTGTGACGAATTGTATTTGGTAGCTAGTATTATTTAGTGACAAAATTTAAATTTAAATTTAATGATTATTATAATTGTCAAAAATGAATTTATTTTAATTTATTACAATTTTAAAGACTTTTTGTGACAAATTTTTGGATTGCTAATATTATTTAGTAACATAATTTAATTTTGAAATTAATAATTATTATAATTTTAAAAATGAATTTATTTTAATTTATTACAAATTTTAAGAATTTTTGAAATATTTAAATTATTTCTTTATAATTAATGTTAGTGACATATTTTGTAAATAATAATAAATTGGAATAAAATAAACATATAAAATGGAGTGGATTGTATATAAAACAATATTTACACATCATTTACAAACTAAGTTTGCATTTGAGTCACTACTACTAATATATGCATAACCTATCATTTGTTTAATCAAATTTTTAAGCTTGCAAACTTCTTTTAGTCCATGATTTAACTTGTCTTCTGTACATTGCAATTTTGTCTTCAATACCTGGCTCTCCTCTTAAAGCGCTGTCACATATATTGGTCGTGATGAAGAGGCACCAACAGGCTTAGGACCATATACAAGACCTTTAATATAGCCCGATTGTGTACCAAGGACATTGCTGTAAATGTCATCGACATTAGACTGATTTGCCTCAGTCAATGACGTTTGCAACAACTGCTGCATCTTGTCCTACAATGTTAAGTAGAAAGCCGAGTTAACTAAAAACTTATTAGTTAATATTATATAGAAAAAAATTGTAATAATAATTAATTTGTACTTATATAATTACTTTGTGTCTCGTCAGACATCTAGCTTTGACCTTCCTTGTAGTGTGTGTGCTTGTATAGTGTGATCCTATCACACTCTTGCCCTTGTAGTTCTGTTTAACTCTATAATATGAATTTAAAAATTTATAACCAATTAGAATTTATCATATTAAAAATTAAAAATGTGACACATACTAATTCTTGTCAGGCAACGACAAATGATCTGGAGCGGGTGTTATGAGGAGTCTTCATTAAGGCTTTATTGTCTTTAGCTTTAAAACGCTTTTCCTAAATTAAAAGAAGTAGTTATGAGATCTATAAACATAATTAATGGAAGGAAATATAAAGAAGACAAAAACAAACCTGAACCTTCGCTGAAGCCTAATAATCACACAATTTATTCTAATTTTCTTCAATCTCCCATTCCGGCAAATGTCTCCTTGTCTCTTCATTGGAAGGAAAAGACTAATAATATTTATGAAGTCGATATTAGTGATCCTTTACTCTTTGTTTCAATAGTGAACTAACACTGCTTGAAATCTTAGGCGTGTCGATATCAATGATATTGAGCTTCCTCTGTAAAAATACGTATTAGATAACTTATTAACTTAATTAAGTAAAATTGCAATACTTATAATGAAGTGTATAGAAATATTACCGAAACTTTATCCAAAGCATTTTGCAGCAAATTGTCTTCCTTCAACTGCCTAACATGTTAAAGGTAAGGCAACTCATTTCAAACAACGATGCCCAACTCACTGGCTAACTTTGTAGCTTGAATCTTATCCACTGCGCACCCTTGCATCAGGGCAATCATCATTGACAACTTGGAATTCATTACAACATTCATTCGTTGCAACTCAACTCTTTTTGTCTTACCTCTACCTTGTTTTCTTAGGCTAGTATTGGAACTTGAAAAAAAAAATGATAAAAACACACAAATCATATAATCAGAGAATAAATGTGAATATGTTTAGTTATAAAAAACATACCTGAAGATCCCTCAGGACTACTAGACGATGTTAGGAAAGGCTGTTGTTGTTGGCTTCCCTCATCTGCTGATGGAATTACTGATTTTTCTGTGGGAGAAACTTCATCTGCCATGACCACCCTCTTTCATTTGTTTCGCCCAAGTCCCATTATAATGAACCTGTGTAAAACGAATTAAGAACGTAATGTATAATTGTAATTGTAAAATAAAATTAACATTTTGTGAAACATTAAAACTATGCTTAATTAACATAACTAAAACATCAACAACATAAACCAATTATCTTATTAACATTTGAAACAATACAAACAATGAAACTTACAATCAATCATTATGATCAAGATGAAAAAAATCATCATCATTAAGTACATTATTAAGAGATTTTTTGTCACTAATATATTCCAACAAAGAGTCACCATTGTCATTGAAGTCATCATGAGTATAGTCTTCATCTGTTTGTAAGATAAGATGGGGTTGGACTTCATCCAATTGAACTATGTTGGGCTCGACATCTCTCTTACAGAATGATGATATATTTGTATCTTCTACTGGAATACCTTCGTTATTAATCTCCATTCCAATATCTTGATAGACTTCATCAACATTTTCATCCAATTTACCAATACCCCTTTTATAAAAATTAAAGACATTCCTTTGTTGAAACTTCTGAATAACCTTCCAATTGTGATTTGAACAACCTTCCAATTGTGACCCAACACAGTATTGTTGATGTAGAAAACTTGTTTGGCTTAAGTTGCAAGGACAAAAGGATCATTATCATATCATATCTTACTAACATTTATGCTAGTAATATGCCCGTTCACTCTCATATCAGTTAGATCAAACTATTTGCATTTAAGTAAAACAACCTTCTTATCTTTGATGTAGTGCAACTTTATAATTTCATATAAGACACTGTAGAAGTCAATGATTTTGTCATCATGACATCCTTCAATGACAATCCCACATTTTAACTCGACTATCTCGATCTTCTATGTGATATCACACCCCATTAACAATACAACCTGAGTATTTCTTCCCACAGATATGAGGCCCACGTGCCAAACTATATAGTGTTGTTGTTACTTCTTGCACAATACGGTTATATAACTGTATCATCTGTATGACAAATTGAAAATAAATATGAGGAGCTCACATCATATTCTTATATTTTCATAATTTGTAATTAATATAACAACTTACTCGATTTCTAAGCCAAGATATAAACTTCTTCCTATGTCTTTCTTCAACATTAACTATCCCTTTGCTTTGAATTGTAGCCTTGTGCTCTCTATTGAAAAAAAAACACAGTATGGCCTCATAGTTAATGAAGGAAATTGTAATATGATTGTTTGAATAAAAAGGGATATACATACTCCATGTATGTATCGACGTTCTCGCAATTGTTCAAAATATACCAATTTGCAATTTCAAATTCGTCCTTAGTTAACTCGATATATTTACCCGCACCAAGTGGCCTAAATTTTTTGGTGAAAATAAACAACCCACCATCGTCATTGAAATCAAATTTACATTATAGTCTATTAAATCTCGTCTCTACATCAGTTACGTAAATTAAAAAAAAGTCAAGCATTTATTTGCTATATAAGCCTCTGTAATAGACCCCTCTGGTCGAGCTCTATTATGTACATAATGCTTAAGAGAGCATAAAAACCTGAACATAAACAGTTAATAACTTAAGAATTGTTACAAACAAATAACATAAGAAAGACTTGCTCAATTTAATATGAATTACCTTTCAATTGGAAACATCCATCGAAATTGAACTGGCCCACCAATTTTTGCTTCATATGGTAAGTGAATTGCCAAATGAACTATAACATCGAAAAACGATAGGGGAATAATAGTTCAAGCTTACACAAAATCAATGCTATGTCTTTCTTCAAATTATCAAGCTATTGAACTTTAAGTGTCTTGCAACATAATTGCTTAAAAAACTATCTGATTTGACCCAAATTAAGGTACACATCTTTCGGCAAACACCCATGTATTTCAATAGGAAGTAGCCGTTACAAAGGTGCATGACAATCATGACTTTTCAACCCTGAAACTTTTCCCTCTTTAACATTCACATAATGGCCTATATTACATACGTACCCATCAAGAAATTTGACTGATTGGTGAAACTGATAGAATGTTTGTTTCTCACTTTTTGACATGTAACAAGCAGGGGGAATAAAGTATGATCCATCACCTTTTATTCTCAAATGCAAATCTTTTCTAATATTCATGTCTTCCAAGTCTAGTCTAGCTTTAATAGTATCTTTGGATTTCCCATCAATTCCTATAACAGTCCCTAAAATGGCCTTACAAACATTCTTCTCAATATGCAAGACATTAAGATTATGCCTCAATAGTAACTCCTTCCGATATGGCAAGCTGAAAAATATGCTTTTTTTAGTCCAATTCAGTTCATTATCATTTCTCTTACGCTTTCTATTACTTGGGTGTTTGTCAGGGGCAATGTCACCCAAATATGACAGTTGGTAAATAATGTCATCACCCGATAACTACATCAAAAGTCCACCCAACTCAACTATGCCATTAAACTGTTTACTTCTTCGCCATCTATGCTCATGTTTCAAATAACGACGATGACCTGTATAACATATTTTACTTTGTATCCTTGTTGAATATGTTTGATGATTACAAAAAGGATAAGCCATATACCCTTTAGTGCTCCATCCTGACGAATTCCCATAAGTTGGGAAATCATTGATAGTCCATAATACAGCAGTACGCATTGTAAATGTGTTGCCTTCAATAACATCAAAAGTTTCTAATCCATATTTCCATAAATCATTTAAGTCATCAATTAATGGTTGCAAGTAAACATCGATGTCCTTACCAGGAGCAGTAGGTCCTCGAATAAGCAAAGACAACAATGTAAAAAGCTCCTTCATATGGAGGTAAATTATATAGGACTAGAATCACCAGCCATATGCTATATTAATTACTCATATTCTCGAAAGGATTAGATCCATCTGAGGCCAATCCAAGTCGAACATTATGACAATCTTGTCCAAACTGTAGGAACTTTCTATCAAGCTCTTTCCATGCTATTGAGTGAACTGGATGACACGTAATGTTATCATCAATGCGTTTGTCTTTATGCCACCTCATATGTATGATAGTTTTTGTTGACATAATCATCCTTTGCAATTGTGGCTTAATAGTAAAGTATTGAAGGATTTTCATCGGTATCTTTTTCCCTCTCCCATCATCCACCGCCACTTTGATGTACCACAAATATGACACTCTTGAAGTTCTTTACTTTCTTTCCAATAAAGAACACAGTCATAATTACAAGCATGAATTGAAATATATCTCAATACAAGGTCCCTTAACAGTTTCTTTCCATCAAAGAAAGATTTTGGTAAGTTATGCCCCCTAGGTAATGCATCGTTTAGTGAGTCAATTAACATATCAAATGACTTGTTACTTTATTTATTATAAACCTTCAAATGCAGCAACTTCACAATAAATGAGAGTTGAGAAAAATTAGAGCACCCCAGATATAATTGTTCATGAGCAACTTTCAATAACTTCCTAAAATTATCTTCGGTCATACTACCAATTATGTTAGGCATTCCTATTTCATTCATAGCCTCCATATAATTCTAACAATTGTCTAACATCTCATAAATGCCATTATTGTTAAATCCTGTTTCTATATAACGGGTTGAACCATAGAAACGGGTACACGTGAGGTCAATCGGAGAAATTAGGAAAACACATCTCATGCTCATGCATTTGGGAAC
>JANZXR010000004.1:28106108-28137547 GCA_027575705.1 Erythroxylum echinodendron | reverse complement strand
GCTTCCTTACGTTCACCATGATAAAGCCATGGACTATAGAATTTGTCTATGCCTCGGATGAGCAAGTGATTATATACTACATCTTGACTTTGGATTTCCACATTTAAGCAATCAATGTATGAACAACAAATACTACAATCTTCACCCATTTGATCCTTTACAAATTGCATGAGACTCTTAACTCCTTCTACGTATTCAGCGTACCATTTTCAATAAGACATCCAACTTTTATCCATTTACCTATAAAATACAAGAAGATAATAGTGTTATAACATGCATTTTCTATTTTATATTAAGTTTAAAAAACCTATGTTTAATATTAAATGCAGTCAATAACGTTGTTTCAGTTCATATGCAGCAATTAAGTAACAATATAAAACAAAATGGAATGACAACCAATATATAAAATAATGAAGGTTACTAGTAATTCGCATACCCAAAGATGTATAATTGTACGCGATTGTTGACTCCAAGCAAAAAGAGGAATACAGAATCTGCAAAATAGTATGACCATGAAATTGGTGAACAATATATTCTATTATAAATAAATTGAAAGCTATGAATTAAAGGTTAAACGGCTTATAACAACAATAATAATAACAACAATAACAACAACAACAACAACAGTAATAATAATAACAATAACAATAACAATAACAACAACAACAATAATAATAATAATAATAATGATAATAATAATAATAATAATAATAATAATAATAATAATAATAATAATAATAATAATAATAATAATAATAATAATAATAAACATTAAGAAAATGAAATGACAACCGATATATAAAACAATGAAGGTTACTACTAATTCACATACCTAAATATGTATAGTTGTATATGATTGTTGACTCTATGCATACAATTGGAACATAGAATCTGTAAAATAGTATGGCCATGGAATTGGTGAACAACAAATTATATTACAAATAAATTGAAAACTATGAAATAAATTTGAATTGATGTTACTATTCTCATTCCACATAGTTATTAAAATTAATAAGAAGTAACTTTCTTAACTAATTATAAAAACCAATTATTAAAATTAAATTGATGTTACTATTCTTAGCTTGTTTTTTGAAATTTAATAAAGTGTTCATAGAAATTATATTTTTTTTAAAGCAAATAACTAACTATATCAGGTGCAATCATCAATAAAATAGCATAATATTTGAAGTTTTGACATGAAAGAAGGGGGTAGGACCCCACAAGTCACAATGCAATTCTTCTAAAAGAAATTCTAAAATTTTATTTAATGTAGTAAAATTGATTTTACAACTTTTTCTCATTTGATAGCTGACACAAATATATTGAGTTTTGTTTGAACTAGAGACATTAATCAAGTTTATGGAGTGCAAAGTTTTTGAAAATTTTGAATGGGGTGTCCTATTTGTTTGTGCCAAATAATTTAAGGTGATCCTTTTATGACTGCCATAAAAGTTTGTAAATTATCATCTAAGGTATAAAAAGTTTCAGGATTGCACCTAATAAGTGACATTTGTTTAATAAATCTAATTATTTATATATGATTTTGGGATGAATTGGAACTAATTTAACTTATCTCTATATGAATTTTGAGCTTTATTTGGTTAATTCTCACACATTTCAACTTTATTGCTTAATAGATGCCAATGGATAGATTTTGGGGAAAGAACCATAGTCTTCATTGTGGATGTCTAATTAAGGTCATTCAAGTATGCTTTCGAAGAGGACTCTGAGTTCTACAACTTCTGTGAAGACTCTAAGAAGAGATTTTGCTATCTAAAGGAAAATTGCATGTTTCTATAGATGTCTAATGTATGTCCACCCAGTGGACATAATGTCCCTCTAAACAGACATGAGCGGAGATGGAAAGCTTGAAAACCCGAAAAAGTCCCCCTAGAGAATATGAAGTCTGCCTAACAAACATTTACTGGCCAATTTTGCTTCGAAAGATAGAAAATGTCTGCCCAACGGACATGAGGGTCCGCCTAATGGACTTTGATGACACTGTTATGATCTTCCTTCCCCTATTTGGAAAAAACTAGGTTTCTTTGGACCCAAGACACTACAAATACTCAATTTTAAGACCAAAAGAGGTGGCACTGAAAATGAGGCAACACATAAAGGAGGCACCCAAAAGAGGCAAAAAGAGGAAGAAGGAGGATTGAATCAAGCATTAGAAGCAAGCTTGTTTTGTGTTCTCTCATTTAGGGTTAAGGATGTAGCCTATTTTAGGGATTGATTTATGTTTTATGGATTGATTAGAGTTAAATGAAAGTTCTTGGGTTATATTTATCTTTCTTGAACTTTATTGTTATTTCTATGCTTGATCACCATAGATGCAACCTTAGGAATCATATGATGGATTGAGAGGTGAAGTATGATTTATGCATTAGGAAGATAAACTCATTAGATTTAGAGATAGAGATATCCTGAACTAGTTTGATAACTTATGGTTGCTTGTTCGTAATGAATTTTACTAGTTAAATTTCGCATTGAGAGATGGTAATAAACCAGTTAGATATTCTTATATGTCTTTAGAGAGAATGTGAGTGAATTTGTGAAATTGTTATTATAACTCATCATTCAATCAATGCCATAACTATCGATCAATCTTTTAAGTTGGTCAACCCTAAAGCCCTAAGTCTAAATCATCAAATTTACGTTGTATGTTTATTTACATTCTTTATAATTTATTGTTTGCTTTAATCCAATCATTTTTTAATTTTCTTGTTAATTTGGTTCAAGTAATTAGGATTAATTCAGTAGTGAGTATTTTAGTCCTTGTGGGATACGACCTTGGAATACTTGATTTGTAGGTACTAAAAACGATTATGTGTGCTTGTAAATTTTGTTGACCAAGTTTTTGGTGCCATTGCTGGGGACTAATTTATATTTGCTACTATTAATTCTAGTTTTTTGTTATTATTACTTTAAGTTTTCTTCCATTAATTACTTTTAAACCCTTTCTTTTTGTTTAATTTCAGGAGCTGTATGCACTTAAGGCATTGAAGAAATTTGAAAAACGTTCTGCTACTTAAGTTAAATCTTAAAATTGAACGCACTTATAAAAGGAACAATACCTAAAGAAGAAGTGAGATAGAAAATAATAATAAAAATCCAATTCTGTATAGGGAATAAGATATGCGGAATGATCAATTCAATAAAAGAAATTAAACTGAACTGGAGGTTGTTAATCCTACGGTAAGGAGACTTAGAGATTATCAGATGCCTTTTTTGCTAGTAACCCTTCTCACATTCGATTGCCTGTGGTAGCAAGAAATTATGAATTAAAGCAGATTCATCTATCTATGTTGCCACAATTTAATGGAATGTTAAGTGAAGATGCTCTAGCCTTTATTAGAGATTTCTATACTACAATTTAAACTCTTTCGTTGTATGGATTGTCCGAAGATGAGATAAGGCTAAGGTATTTTCCCCATTGTATGTAGGGATTAGCAAGAAACTGGTTATTGAGTTTAGAGGTTGATTCCATTGATACTTGGGACAAAGTAATGGAGACTTTCATGATGAAGTGGTATCCAACCCGTAAAACTCTTGAACTAAGGAAGATAATACATTGGTTCTCACAAAAAGAGGGAGAAAATTTTCATGAAGCATGGGAGCGATTTAATGATCTCCTTAATCAGTTTCCTCATCATAGATTTGATACATACTATTTGACTCAGTTTCCTTACTATGGTCTCACTGATCACAATCAGATGTTGGTGGATTTAAAAGCTAGTGGGAATATTAGTAACCTGAGTTTCCAAGAGTTATGGAATATTTTCAAAAAAGTTACGGAGAATACAAATTATAAGGTGACTAGGAGCAAAGATGCTATTCTTAATGAAGTGGGATCTAGATCTGACATGGCTTACCAAGTTGCTGAGATAAATAAGAAGTTGAATATGTTGATGAACGATAACAAGTCTGGTAGGGATCTTTGCAATCTTTTGTAGTAGATTTATGCATACAGCAACAAGTTGTATGAACATTGAAGCAATATGCTAGAGTAAAAGGTGAACTATGTTGGTAGACAAGGTCAGAGATTTGACCCTTTCTCAAACACCTATAATGAAGGTTGGAAGTTTCGTCCAAATTTTTCATGCAAAAATCAAGGGTTGTAAAACCAATGGGATCACTGAGGTTCTAAACGCCACCAAAACAGCAGTATTCACCTCCTTCAACTTTTTCACAACAACAATTTCCTTCCCTTTTGGAGAAAAAAGTGGATAGGTTTGAAGATATGTTTGCTCAACTTATGAGCAAGATGGATTAAAGTGCTCAAGCTAGCTCTCAAGCCATGAACAGAATGGAGCAGAACATCCAATCCAACCAAGCTGCCATCAGAAATTTAGAGGTACAAATCAGTTAAGTGGCAAAAGAGGTAAGTGAAAGAGGTAAGGGAAAGCTACCTAGTAATACTTAAGTGAATCCAAAATAGGATTATATGGCCATCATCATATAATTTGTTTGAGGAGTAGTAAGGTGGTAGAAGGTGTGGTTCCTAAGGAGAAGGAATTTAAGATAAATGAAACCAAGGATGCTGAAATTGTGAATTTGGATGAAGACAAAAAGGCTAAATAAACCGAACTAAAGAAGGAGATTGCACCAATTTCAGAATTTTCCTTTGTGCCACCCATACCATACCATAAAGGGTAAGGAAGAAGCATGATGATTTCAAATTTAAGAAATTCCTTGACCTTTTCAAGAAGATCCAAATCAACATCCCTTTTGCTGAAGCACTTGCTGAGATGCCTGCTTACACCAAGTTCTTGAAGGAAATCATCTCCAACAAAAAGAAGTTGGACAATTTTGCGATGATGGCCTTAACTGAGAAATGTAGTTCTATTTTACAAAACAAACTACCCCTAAGTTAAAGTATTCAAGGAGTTTCACTATTCCTTGTCACTTCGGTGCTTTTAATGTTTTTCAATGCTTATGTGACCTAGGTGCAAGTATTAATCTTATTCTTTTGTCTCTCTATAACAGACTTGGAATTGGTGAACTCAAACCAAATATAATTTCATTGTAACTTGATGATGGATCAATTCGATACCCTATTGGTATAATTGAGGACTTACTAGTAAAAGTTGTTAAGCTTATAATTCAGCTGACTTTATTGTGCTTAAGATGGATTTCGATATGCAGGTTCCTATAATTTTAGGAAGACAATTCTTAGTCACTGGTGGAGCATTGATTGACGTCCCAGATGGTAAGTTGACCTTAAGAGTTGGTGATAAGGAAGAGGTGGTTAACATTTTCAAAGTTTTAAAGGTACCTCTTTTGATAAAGTCACCTATAAGATAGATGTAATTAATTCTCTTACACTTTAATCTATTCCTAAATTAATGCATGATGATGCTTTAGAGACAAGTCTAGCTTTAGGAATAGATGAGAATGAATTGGATGATGAGTTAGTGGACTATATATATAAATTGCAAGGTAATTGAGCCCTCATAAACCTAAATTCTTACCTTCCATATTAAGCCCAACAAAACCTGAATTAAAATAGCTTCCAATTCATTTGAGGTATGCATTCTTAGGAGAATCAAATACATATCTAGTTATTATTTCTTCTTCTTTGAATTCCTCTTAAGAAGGAAAGTTATTAAGGGTGTAACGTGAACATAAATCGGCTATTGCTTGGAATATTGCTAACATAAAGAGAATTAGCCCTTCTGTTTGTGTTCACAGGATTTTAGTGGAGGAAAACTACAAAACTAGTGTGGAAAATCAGAGGAGACTGCTAGAGTTAAATGAACTAGATGAATTCCTCCTAAATGCTTTTGAGAATGCTCGGATATATAAGGAGAGAACCAAGGCTTTCCATCACAAGCACATCCGCTAGCAAGAATTCAAACCTAGTCAAAAAGTGTTGCTATTTAACTCTCATTTAAAATTGTTTCCAGGGAATTTGTAGTCAAGATGGTCTAGACCTTTCATGGTGACCAAAGTATACCCACATGGAGCCAGGGAGATTAAAAAGGATGAACAAAAGCCCTTTATGGTCAATTGGCAATGACTTAAGCACTATTTAAGGGAGAGATTATTGGATATATTTCCACCATCGCATTCCAAAATTAACACCATGTGGCCTAGTCCAGTTGAGGACATTAAATTTAGCGTTTGCTGAGAGGCAACCCAACATTTCTAACTCTTTGTGTTATTTTATTAATTTCATCTTTTTCCATATCTTCTTATTCTAGTTTACCGCGTGTTGCATAGGGTTAGTGTTTATGAGACATTTATGAGACATCCCAACGACACCTCGTATTAGCATAAGGAATAGCGTGATCACGACTCATCAATCCTAGAGGTAAGACCCATGTTAAGTGTGTGGGAGGTAAGCTGCAATGTTTCTTTGTTTCATTTCATATTTTTACTATTTTCTTTCATACATCATAAGTATAGTCCTATGGTATCATTGAGTAGTTAGAAGGGGCAAAATAGGAGTGAACTAAGTAAGATGGCCTTAGATTCATAGAAAAATTCCATTTAGGGGATATGAAGTCTGCTCAATGGAGTTCGTCAACGTATTTCAAGAAAGCAGAGAAGGTCCATTCAGTGGACATTAAGTCCACCTTTCAACGTAACTAAGGAAACAAGAAAATGTTTATTTAGCAAACATTAAGTCTGCTTAATGGCCTTATCAACCTCACAGTAGAACAAGAAACTCGAGAATGTCCGTCTAGAGGATATTAAGTCCGCTTAATAGATATTACTCACATTCACTTTTAAAACCTAGTTTTCTTGTTCTTTCCCGCACTCTCTCCACCCTCCCCTGCATTCTCGCCCTCATTTTCTTCTTCCAACCTTCACGCCCTTCACCTTCTTGCCCAGATTTCCCTATGCTTTCTTCTTTTCTTTTCCTCCTCTCTTCCCTTTGACAGCACCATCCCACAACATTCCCACTTACCCAAACCCTAGCCTCCTACATCGTTCCTTGGTTGCTCTCTTCTGCCACGATATTGCCACCATAACTCCTGTTCGTGATTTTGGGGGATCTTTTTAAGGTTTTGGGCTGATTATCCACAATTTTCATTTCAATTTAGCATGGGTAAGTGATCTTTCCCAACTATGGGTAAAATTATGGATAAAAGTTCTGATTGATGCTTGAAATCTATACGATTATGGTTGATTGAGATTTTGTGTTGAGATTTCTAGGTTATGTTTGTGGTTGAGATTGCTAGCTTGTGTTGAGATTGCTGAGTTATGCTCGTGTTGAGATTGCTAGGTTGTGATTGAAATTGAGAGTGTTGGTTTATGGTTGAGATTGAAACTATTTTGGTTTTGTGTTGTTGCGATTGAGTTTATGGTTAAGATTGGTGGTTAGTTATTGAGATTAAGCTCTTCTTTGATAAGAGTATAACTGGTTGTGCGACTATCATTCAATGTCATGAATTAAGCAAATTACGATGAAGAGTACTGCTCAATCTTCTAGAGCTGCTAGGGGTAAAAATTTGGTCGCAGAAGCAGAGGAATCGGATTTTGATTAAGCTATGTTCATCAGTGAGCATTGTGCAGCTTGGTTCAATAAGAAAAAGAAAAATTTATGATCGAAGTCTCAGTTGAAGAGGGTATTGGTGAAGCATGCAATTTGAGGGCAAACTTGGACAAATTTCACTGGAGCAAACTCTTATACCTCAAAGATGCATACTAGCTAGCCGCGGTGAAACAATTTTATGCCAACCTTAGTGAGGTAGCCGATAAATAACCTCTAGTGCTCACTTCTCGAGTGAATGGAAAAGCAGTGATCATAACAGAAGATCTGATTAATGGACATTTAGATCTTCCAATGGGAGGCCAAGTTCCATCTTTGACAAATGGGCAAGATGTACAAGTGATAGTCAATGGGATAAATTCTAAGCTATATCTCGACTTGGGATTAGAGTCACTATATGATTGACAAACCAGTACACCTTTATACATTGCAATTCCCTTCATATTGGCCCCAAATTAGTGGCATTCCTGCTTGATCAAAATGTAATGCCTAACGCTAGTGATTCAGGGTACCATCGTAATGAAGACTTGTACATTTTGGACAAGATGTTTTTCCCAGGGCATTGCCCAGATGACAATGACTTCTATGTGGCAAGTAGTCCATCACAAGGCTGATATGAAGAGGTTTGTGTTTCCAGTGTTATTGAGCCAGCTATTTGGGCGTCTCAAGGTCCTCAAGCTAAATAAAGAAGTGGACTATATTACTAATGTGGATGCTAGCAATACTGATAAAATAAGGGAATTCAACTATAGAAAAGAAGCTCCTAAAAGCTGGATCAATCCACATCGAGAGAGGGACAATCCGAATGCACCCACTGCATAGTAATCTAGAACTAATCCAACTCTAGGGGACAATTGGGTTCTGGCTCAATTGTAAGAAGTCCAGGTAGAAGTTACATATCTTCGAGCTGAAGTAGGAAATCTTGTAGCTTCATAAACTAGGATTGAAGCTTTGTTGAGGGCTTTCTTAAACAGCCACCTCCTTCGGGATAGTGATACCATAGGATCCTAGGATTGAGAGTGCATTTTCAATTTCTTGCATTTAGCTTCGCACTTTATTTTAATCTAACCCTATGTTTTATTTTGTTTCTTTCACTGTGGAAAATTGTAAGGATAACTTCAGTGCTATTTTATTCTATCTCCATAATTTTGTCATGTATATCTTAATGGGAGATAGGAATACAAGGTGCAGAATTTGGTTTCTTAACAATGCAATCGATTATTTCAGGGTTTTTTTTTACCCTAACTCCTTATTTCGTTCTTTGCATTATTCTTTTTTTATCTTACCCAACATTTTAGGACAATGTTGATTCTAAGTGTGGGGGAGGATAAATTAATGATTTTGCATGCATTATTTTGCATTGAAGTATCTTAAAATTTCCGAAACAATATATTGGTCTTAACTTTTGATTTGTGTAGTTTTGTATTAATTAATTTTGCACATTTTCATCATGCATGTTCCATTTTTCACATTCTAATTGTCATTATAATCCAATTTAATAAGTTAATTGTATTGTGGGTATGATTGATCTTAAATAAGATACATAATATGATTAAATTGATTACATACCTTATCATAATTGGATGCTAGAATGTTAAATTGATTGAATGAGAATGCTATTGAATGAGTATACATCACTGAGTAAGCTATTTTGAGCCTAAAGGATTGCACCTAATCCTATTTTTCTTGTGAGTGATATAATTTTCTCTTCTACGTATGTTTACTTCTAGAACTTGCATTGCATCTTTTTGAGGTTACATAATCATGCTATGGTATGTTCATGAAAGTGATAAAAGGCACTAAGATTGAGCTTAAGCTAAATAGACAACTCTTTTTATATATCAATCCCCTAGTAAACCCTTTGTGCCTATTGATTTTATTTGACCCTTTGTCTTTATAAACCTATTCCAAAGAACCTTGAACTAAGAAAAATAAATTTACCCTTGTTCGATGGTTAGTAAAGCTATAAATGTTGTGTATTCAATTCTTTTATTGATAGGTATACAAAGGAAGAAGTGTGGAAGTGTTTTCTACAAATTTGAAAGAACATGCTAAAAAATAAAAGAAAATAAAATAAAATGTGAAAAAGTGAAAAAAAGAAAAGAAAATTTGGCATTGAAATGATGTTTTTGAAAAGTTGGGCATGTTCACCGCAGATTCCAAGGTGAAAGAATGATGGAAATTTTAATAATAGAGTTGGTGGAGTTTCCTAAGTATTATGGTTGTTGGGCAATTTCTTAGTAAATTTTTTTAGTGATGATTGTAATATTTGTAGCTTATGCTCTACTAATTATTGAATGTTTGAATTCCTATCCTTTTTTTTTTTAGCCTACTTGACCCTTTGGTCCCATTACAACCAAAAGAATAAAACCTTTTTTATTCATAGATATATCATAGATGAGAGTAGTGGAGAAGTAGATAAGATGCAAGCTTATGGTAAGAGAGATGCATTAGAAGAAGATTTAGAGTCACCCTTAAATATTTGCATGTGAAAGTGAATGCTTTATGAAAGACTTCATTCATAGCATGTGAATTTGATTAATTGAAGCATTATGATGTCTTATTGTTGCTTAGTTTGTGATCTAATTTATGAAGTATTATGTGGCCTTATGTCTATATTTCAAATCTTACCTATAATGCTTTCAACTTATTGGATTAAGCTATAATGATGATTAGGTGTGGAGCGATGGAAAAAAATGTTTGTGGGTATCATTCATTTTGAGTAAACCCTCAGGAGACTATAACTCTTCCATTATATATGCATAGTAGTTTAAAGACTTGTGGCATATGCTAAATGCCACCGTACACCTACAAAAGTGGAATCAATAACTTATTCGAGAATTTAGTAGTTAGTTTTCTTTTATTTTTGCTTAGGGACAAGCAATAGATTAAGTGTGGGGGGAATTTGATAAGTTAAATTACTTATATATGATTTTGGGATGAATTGGACCTAATTTAACTTTTCTTTATGTGAAATTTGAGCTTTATCTGGTTAATTATCTCACATTTCAACTTTATTACTTAATAGGTTCAAACAGATAGATTTTGGGGTAAGAGGAATAACCTTCGCTGTGGATGTCAGATTAAGGTCATTCAAATACACTTTTGAAGGGAACTTCAAGTTCTACAACTTCCGTGAAGATTCTAAGAAGAGATTTTTCTGTCTAAAGCGTCAAAATTGTATGTTTCTGTAGATGTCCAGTGTATGTCCACCCAGTGGACATAATGTCCCTCCAAAAGGACATGAGCGAAGATGAAAAGCTGGAAAATCCAAAAAAGTCCCCCAGCGGATATGAAGTCTACCTAACGAACATTTTCTAACCAAATTTGCTCTGGAAGATAGAAAATGTCCACTAAACAGATATGAGGGTCCACCTAATAGATTTTGACGGCACTATTATGATCCTCCTTTCCCTGTTTGGCAAAAACTAGGTTTCTTTGAGCCCAAGGCATTATAAATACTCATTCTTAAGAATAAATGAGGCATTGAAAATGAGGCAGCACACAAAGGAGGCATCTAAAAGAGGCAAAGAGGAGGAAAAAGGAGGATTGAATCAAGTATCAGAAGTAAGCTTATTTTGTGTTCTCTCAATCTTCTCTCTCTACCCTCTTCTTGGATGTTGATTATCTTTATATGTTTGGATTTTTTAATCATGTTCTAGAACTAAACCTCATTTAGGGTTAGGGATGTAGCCTATTTTAGGGATTAATTTATGTTTTATGGATTTGTTGGTGTTGAATGAAAGTTCTTGGGTTATATTTATCTTTTTATATTTATCTTTCTTGAACTTCATTGTTGTTTCTATGCTTGATCACCATAGATGCAACCTTAGGAATCATATGATGGACTGAGAGGTGAAGTATGATTTGTGCACTAGGAAGATAAACTCGTTAGATTTAGAGATAGAGATATCCTAAACTAGTGTGATAACTTATGGTTGCTTGTTCGTAATGAATTTGACTAGTTAACTTTCACATTGAGAGATAGTAATCAACTTGTTAGATATTCTTATATGTCTTGAATATAAGTGAATTTGTGCAATTGTTATTATAACTCATCATTCAATCAATTCCATAATCTATCGATCAATCTCTTAAATTAGTGAACCCCAAAGCCCTAAGTCTAAATCATCATATTTACCTTGTTTGTTTGTTTACAATCTTTACAATTTATTTTTTGCTCTAATCCAATCATCTTTTAATTTTCTTGTTATTTTTGTTCAAGTAATTAGGATTAATTCAGTAGTGAGTATCTTAGTCCTTGTGGGATACGACCTTGAAATACTTGATTTGTAGGTACTAGAAACGATTATATGCGCTTACAGATCTTATCAACCATTGTTATAGGATTGTCTAAGTCATTTTATGTGATAATGTGTATGTTTAGTAAACATACTAGGACGTTTAGCCAAGGTATTATGTTATTTTCATATAACTTGCATGTCTATGTGATTGTATATGATAAATTACATGTTAGGTTATAAATGAAGGTTTTTAAGCTTATGCTTTTAATATGTTTTGATGTATATATATATCTTGCATGTGGACTTGATTATCAACTTACTTACGTGTGGAATTGATTATCAACTTACTTAAATATGGACTTGATGTAGGTATCAAAAGGAGAAAGCTGGAATTTCCTAGGTAGAAGTTGGATTTTTCCAGCTTTCCAACTGACATTTCTAGTTTAATCCATATCCATTTTAAGTCCACTTAAGCACCCAAAGGGTATAAAACCCCATTTAATCCCTAAAAGGAGAGGAGGGTTATGCAGCACACAAAAATGAGGAAGACGGACATATTTTTTGTTGGATTTTCATGGAGAATTAAGTGATTTGAAAAGATCTCAAAGTTACGAAACCAAGTTCCAACTCTTTTCTTCAACTCATAAGCCTTATATTCTCTCTTCTCTCATTTGTTGTTTTTAGTTATTATATGGAAAAGATTTATGGACTTTTTGCGAGGATGTTGTTGATGATTGTAATGGATTTCTAGGTAGATTTTGAGGTTGTTCTTACCATAACTATGTAAAAACTCACTATGGTTTAATGTATGGTTTGCTTTAATGCTTATGATATGTTGACTTTATATTCCTTGCTTACATTAAGAAATGGAGTTAGGACATCAATTTGGATGTACCATAAGAGTGGGCATCTTTGAGAACACTTTACACATTAAGCTAACATGACATTTAAAGAGAGATCCTTGATGTTTTGAAGGCTTTCCAATAGGTCACTTCATATCCACTTATCGGTTAAGTACAGAGTGTAGGTTGAGAGATTACCTACTAAACTTTAATCATTATTTTGAGTTTAATTGGTTTGAGTATTAAGAGAGAAAGCGCTAATACATTAGAATGCCTAGGACTAATTATGATTACATTACCAAAGTAAAGGATTACATGGTATGGAAAGAATGAACCTAACCTTATAATTTTATTCTCTAAACCAAATTTGTGTTCTTATTTTTGTGACATTTTGAAATGTGTTTGCAAACATGTAAATTGTGCATTTTTGCAATTTCAATCTCTATTTATTTGATTTACTCAAACAAAAGTCAATGTGAATTAAAAGGTGACTGACCAATCCTCGAAGGAATAATACCTTGTTATATTATTTTATATGAGTCGTAGACTTACAGTATAGCAACTTTAATTAATTTAAAAAATTTTAAGCTAAACATGAAGTAGCTATCAACACTCTTTAGGTAGAATTTTGCACTATTAATACTTCATAGAAAAGTTACTAGCATTGATTGTAATACTACAAATATTAACTTTAGTCAATTTTTCTACAAATATAAGATTCTTTTTAATGTAAGGAATAATAAGAACATCTTTAAGCTTTAAAGTTCTATTGTTAGTTTTAATTTTTCCTTCTCCAGTATAAGAAATATTAAGACTTTCACCATTGCCAACAAAAATAGTGTTTATACCTTCATATCTTTTAATTTTGGTAAGTTTTCTTAGATAATTTTCCATATATGTATGGTTACTGTTGAGTCTGTATACAAGTTTATATCATCAACAATTCCAACATTTAATTGTAGAGTGATTGGTCTAGTCACATATTTGGCAAGTTACAGGTTCTTTCAATTGTTTCTTGTGATTCTAGCCATTAATTGTTAGTTGCCATATATTTCCATTGTTTGAATAATAGCTTAAGTGAGGATAGGAATTATTTCTAGCTATAAAATTGAACCCTTTTGTTAAGAAAGTTAAATCTTCCACCAATTTTGCTACGTCCTCTACCCTTTAACTAATGAAAGCTTAGTTATGTGAAAGCAAACTATCTTAGTCATTGTGGTTGCTATAATGCATCTATTTATATGCTTATAGAGTTGACACAAAATGTTGGAAGGAAGGATATGGAGGCATTATGAGCATGATAATTTTGAAGTCATGAAATTTTGGCCTAAGACTTCTAGCTAATTAAAACACTTTCTTCATTTCATCCATAAGTTTCTAGATGGCACAAAGCTAGCACACAACATTTAAAATTTTGATATATTCATCAAAAGAGAGATTTTCATTTTTCAAGGACATCAAGGTTTCATTCCAAACCATTTCCTTTTCCATTATAGTGGATAGAATTTACTCTTCGATGGATTTCCATACCTTTTGTGTTGAGCTAATATTTTTTAGAGGGACCAAAACATCAGTGTCAATGTCTCTCAATAAAAATGCTATTAGGAGACCATCCACTACAACCCCTCCACTATAACAAGGAAGATATTTAATGATGAAATTTTTTTGCTACGCTTTAAAAATTGTAGTTAAAATTAAGCCTTTGGTGACTCTTTTAAAAATCTTCGCAAAAGAGTAAGCTTTTATGACGATTTTCATAATCATCACCAAATGAGGACTATTTGATGACGATTGTTAAAAATCATCACTAAAGGGTCTATAATTTGTGACGTTTTTAAAAAACATCACAAAATGCAGACTTTTTAGCGACATTTTGAAAAAATGTCACAAAATAATGACTTTTAGCAATGATTTTAAAAAGTTGTAGCAAAAGGGTCCTGATTTGGTGCGAAAAGATGACCTTAATTGACCATTTGGAGATTAATTTTTAAAAATCATCACCTAATATGATCAAATCGTCGCAAAGTATGCCAAACAATTTTAAGAGGGAATGTAAACGATAATGATGCTTAAAATAAAAGGCCATAAAGCTTAAAACACTCATCTCTCATCCTTTGCTCAACGTCACTCTCGGTGAGGCCTCACCTCCACCATTTCAATCCTAGAAATGGAAAACCCACCTCCACAACCAGAGACCCAAATCTACGCTATCTACCGCATGGAACAGTGGCAAACACTTCTCTTCCTCTTGTTCCATGTCATCTTCTTCTCTGTTCTTTCTTTCACATTTCTTTTCTACTTCGAACCCATCTATAGCTTTTTGGAGACCTTTCTCCTCTTTGGAAATGGCCCAAGTGGTATTGCCTGCCTTGCTGCTGAGTTCACAGGTTATATAATGGCTTTGTCAAGGGTTTGCCCTTTTTTCACTACCGGGAACTTCTTTTATAGTTCACTGGTGTTACATCATGATATGAAGCAGAGAATGGTGAGATGTGTGGGTGAATGGTCAATAGTAAAGATGGCTTTGGATGTTGGGTGTGGCCGTGGGATATTGCTAAACTCTGTGGTGACTCAGTTGAAGAAAGCTACTAATTGTTAACTTTGTCCTCTCTTTTAACTTGCATCTACTGATTATATGTTTCTATGCTCTGAAGGTGTTTAATGTTTTGTTTCGAATAGTTTCTATGTGATATTGGACATACCTCTTCCAAAGCTTTTGGGTTGTGTAATTATGCTAATTCATACACTTTCAAGAGTTGGATTTACGATACTTAAAGAGCTACCAAGAGGTAAACTTTTTTACGTTTGACAGAGCTTCTTACTGTTTGAAAAGCATAGGCATAGAAGTTGATTTACGTCTTTTTATATTGTTGATGAAAATGCTTCCTTTATGCTACAGGAAAATTTACACCAGTGTGTCGAACCGATTTTGTATTCAGGCATTATAGTGGACATCGGCAGCCACAGGTCAGTGAACTTTCGCTATTGAATTTGATAATTAAGTATGATCGATTTCTTGTGGTTTAAACTTCTAATCTAACTAGGGATTTTTTTTAAAAAAGCTAGAATTTGAATTGTTTAAGAGTTCTATAGTTTGTGGCTAGTTTTGGTCGTTCTAGCCACTAGAATTATTGGTGTGGAGATGTTTTTCAGTCCAGTGTCAAGCACCAAAAGAGTTTACCTTTTCTCCTTTTTAATACTGCACATTTGTTGTTGTCTTTTGATATTGCAGACTTGTTGAAGGGATGAGGAGATAATGCTTAGTAGTGAGAATGGACAATGGTTAATGTATGAATCATATCAATATCTTGAAATGGTGTCAGGAAATACTGATTGTAGTGAATACACCATGTTAGATGCTTTTAGGTTTCAATATCTGTTTTTCATTAGTTTTTTGTTCTTTGGCAAGGAAGTAAGTTATGTTTACTCCTATGTTTCTTATATCCTTTGACAGTTGACATGTTAGAAAGTAAACTTGCTTTTCTATTGATTGTATGTTAGAAAATAAACTTCTAGATAAGACATGCAGAAATATGCTTTAGTATAGATTTGGATTATGCAAATGTTGGCCTCCTGTTTCATATTTGATTTGATTACTTCTTACCATGAAATTAATTCAGATTAAGAGTGTTATATCTGAATAAAGTTTTTGAAGTTCCATTTTGAACTATAAAAAATTCTTTTGCTTAAAAGTCTTATATTCATTGTTTTAACACTTGGAGCAATCTTTTTATTTCATTGCTGAAGTTATGGATGCACCCAATGCATATATATTACAAAAATTGTTTTCTGTTTTACTCTTAGGTTGGATTGTTGAGTGCTTCGATGATAAAGAAGAAGTACATTGGAAGGTAGTTCATGGTTTTCAATGATTATTTTGCTTAATTACTTTCCTATTCCATCACCCTCCTTTTTTCTTTCCTAATTGAAAACAAACTAGCTTAATTATGCATAATTTCAAGCACTCTACCGATCTTGAAGTAACTTTCATGATTCTTATGGCTAATCTTTCGTATATGATGGCTGACGTATGAAGTTGCTCTCATCGACATAGACAAACTTAAAGTCATTCTAGTCACGTTGTAATTTTTTTGTAATCTCAACATTTATAATTTCTAAAATAGTCTCTGTACTTATTATTTTGTCTATAAGAATTGTTAAAATTGTAATTAAAATCTTGTATGCTAAGAATATTTTTTTGTTGGTATAATTTAATGATATATTATATTTTATATACAATGCTTCAAATTATTAATTAATTTTGTATTATATTTTTATATAATAATTTAACAAAAAATATAAATATTATATACAATAATATGGATAAAAAATGGCATAAATAATTATAATTAACATGGTATAACATTTCGTTAAAATGTTTGCTAAAAATTTGACTACATTTTACAAAACATAGCTAAAAACATTTGGCTATGTTTTAAAAAACGTAGTTAAAAATCTTTTTCTACGTTTATGGAAACATAGCTAAAAACAATTAGCTACATTTTTGGAAAAGTAGCTAAAATGTTTTAGCTATGAAAACTAAACGTAGCAAAAATATATTGGTGACGATTTTTTAAAACGTCGCTAATAGGTTTTAGCTTCAAAAATAAAGCATAGGCAAAAACTATTAGCGATGATTAGTGAAAAATGTCACCTATAGTTTTCAGCTACAGGGACTTGGTAACGTTTTTTACAACGAATATAAATCGTCGCTAATTACTATTATTCACAATTTTGGAACTTCTAGTGACGAATTTTTTTGTAGCCAAAGGTCATTTTTATTATAGTGATCATTACTTTTCTAGATAGCATAGTTAGGATTTAGTTTTGTAGTTATAATTACATTTCCAGATAACATAGTTAGGATTTAGTTTTACTATTGTCCTTTGTAGTTTCACTAAGTGGTTCGCTACCTTCAATAAGGTGATGAGCTATGTAGATGCTTTGAATTAATTGCTCTATTTATGTTCGCCAAAGTAGGCAGTTCATTATTGTCTAGTTTTAGTTTAAATTCAAATTTAACATGAGAAGTAGTGGCTATGAAAATTTAATGTTTTGAGCTTTTATTGGGCTTTGATACCATGAAAAAGTTTTAAAAGAGAATGTAATTCTCATAGAGCTTTGATACCAGGGCCTGTCCTTATAAATAATAAAATAGGGCTCATTTTTATCCTCATAAAAATAAAATGAATCAAAATAGAGTCTACTCTTGACTTCACAAAGAATAATAAAAGGGAACATATTTTACTTATTTATATTCTTTACGAGGGCCTAAAAATAGGCAAAAATAGGAACTTTTTTCTACTTTATCCAGGACCTATAAAGAAAAGGAACGACGCTGGATATAATATTTCTTTTTGTTCATTTTTTAGAAGATACTGCTAATAAATAATCAGAATAATTAATTCTATTATTGTATTTTTTGAAGAATTTAAAATTAGAGTTGGAAATATTGATTTTATTATATTATTTTTCTATCTTATGAATTTAATTTGAATATCATTTATAATTGAAAAAGAATCATATTTGAAAAATAATATATATATTTTTATATCAAAAACTTGTAATAGCCCGCAATTGTCCTCCTAACTTGGATCCACTCATTCTCCATAAAAAGAAAAAAGGGAATAGAAAAGACTCCTGGTAGGTAGTTTGAGTTCATTATCAATTAATTATATTGAACTTATTCTTAAGTTTTTAATCATTAGTTTATTTTGTAATTTATTTAGAAGATATAATTAGATAATTATATACATATATATAGTCAATAATTTATTTAACGCAAATTTTAAAAACTTTTTTTCTCATTGTTTACTCATAATTCAACTTCTTTTGCTACATCTTTCTTGTTGTTTAAATATTAAAATCTATTAAATTTTTTATTCTCATAATATTTAAAGGGATAGGTTCTAAGTTAGTATTAACGTATATTAATGTATATCAATACATATTTATTCAGTTAACTATTTCTTGTAATTAACCTTTATTTTCTCTTGAAATCATGTACAATAATGCTGTGTTGATTTGTTATTTTAGTTAGAGACACCTAGCATGTATAAATAGGTGGATGTACATCATATTAGTCACACACAAAAATATAGAGAGCATTTCTACATCTTCTATTCATTCTCTATTTCTATATGGTATCAGAGTCTCCTTTGTGACAAAATGATTAAAACTTTTGTAACCTTATCCACTCTTCCTGTCAAGCATTCTGCTTTTGTATTTTGGGTTCTTAAATCTACTCCAAAAAAATTTTTCAGATACCAAATTGTTCCTCTTCTTGAGTAGATCACAACGTTGTAAAATTCACCTCCAAAAGCAGCTCTATGCTCCTTCATGCACCATCGATAACTACTAATCCTTAAAACCCTAGATGCTGGTTTTTTGGAGGAAGAAGACTACCTAAATGACATCATTTTGCTCTAAGACAAAATGATTTGTTTAGATACAGGAAGGGAGATACACGTCATCATCACATCATCTGCCACATAACCTAAAATCATAGTCATTTGCCACATCACTTATCATGTCATTTGTCAAATCATCATAGTTCATTACCATGTCATCTTGCACGTGTCATTTCCTTTTTTCCCCATATGTTGTCTCCTTTTTTTATTCGATTTAGACCCATTAGTTTAGTTTGGTTTGGCTCGAAAAGAAGTTCACCGATGCTTTGACTGCCCTATATAGTACATTTTAATTCAAGTTCTCTACAAACCAGACTAAATCCTAAAATTTGTCAACGCTCTGAATCCAATTATGAGTTCAAAATTACCAAATTCGATCTCTATAAGTAGATTTTCTCTTATTTTATTATATTCTTTCACTATGGATGCCTTTAAACTTCTCTAATACATTCACATCTTTGATGGCTCCAAATATGATCTTTAGGTTCAAAAAATGTGTAGCTTTCTTAAATGGAGACTCGTTTAGTGTATTGTTACCATAGAAATACCTAAACTTACTCAAAATAAAGATGAAGACATTGATGTATTCATTGAAAAATTAGTGGCATAGGACAGAATGAACTCTCAAATCTTTACATGGTTTTGAAATACATATGCCAAAGCCATTAAACTTGATTTTTGGCAATTTGACATAACCAAGGAGGTATGAAATTTCGTAAAAAATCATTACTCTGTATCAGATGATGTCCATCAATTTTAGTTTTATAGGAGACTTCATTGTATGCAATAATAACCTAGATAGATAATACACAATTATATGTTTGAATTGCAAGAACTTTAAGATCAACTAGCACTTGGCAATCCTGTCTGGCCTAGTCCTAATGTTGCTATGCTCTACACAAATTTTCGAGATTGTCAACATATATGACATTTGCTTATAATTCTCAAGGATGAATTTAAACCCATTCATATTTCTCTTCTTCATATAATAACTCTACATAATCTCGACGTTGTTATTAAGGATTTATCTTAGAGGAAAGTCATCTTAATTGAAAGATTTGTCCAATCTATTGATGTTGTCCTTGCAACTTATACCTCATTTGAAACTTCTCACAATTCAAGTAAGAAGTTTTATAAAGGATCTTATAGTTAATTGCAAAAATCTTGGATATGACATCTCAGAATGTAGAAAATGACTAAAACATAACTCTATACAAGGTAATTCTTCCAAGTCTCCCTAGTCTGCTTCCACTATTACTGCTACCACTTAGGGGCTAACAAAATTCACCTCTCCCAAATTCTCTTTAAAGAACCTCCACGCCCTTCTTCAACAACTTCAACCAGATTCTGTTACAGTCTCCTCCTCTTCCCTAACTCACATCAAGTACCTCCAACCTTTAGTATCTCGATTATGCCTATTATAATCGTATGAACTTTGATTCTTCTATTCTTGAATCTTTATCAATACAATCTATTCCACGCACTGTTCACACTACCAATAATTCGACTATGCATATACAATATATAGGTACTGTTCACACATCCACTTTACACCTACCTAAAACCTTTCTTGTCTCTGAACTCTCATTAAATCTTATTTTTGTTGAAAAATTATGTAAACTCGGTGATATGTTATCCTTTTTGAGTCATGGTTGCATTGTACAGGATCCACATAGGAGAAAAATACTTAAGAAAGGGCGTAAGGTTGGACGGTTGTTTGAGCTTACTTCACTAAACTTCCTTTAAATCTTGTTGTTCGTGTTGTCACGTCTCATATATGGTACTCTCGTTTGGGTTTCTTTCTACCTCTAGATTGGGGTCTTTAATCTCTAACAGTAACCTAAGTCATGTTAAGACTGAACATTTTGGTTGTGTCCCTTATTAACTATATAAAAATCAAGCTTTACCATTTTCTCTCCATGATTCTATCCCTTTAACACCTTTTGATCTAATTCATTATGATATTTGGATCCTACACCTCTAAATTTGAAACTATGGGTAACATGAACTATTATGTGATCTTTGTCAATGATTTTTCTCACTATATGTATTTTTCTAATGCACCATAGATTTGAACTATTCTCCATTTACTCTCATTTTTCTAATATGATTCACATTCAGTTCTCTTACAAGATTAAAATATTTCAAATTGATAATGCAATGGAAAACAAAGATACAAAATTCATAAATTGTCTTAATCAATAAAGACCATCATTTAGAGATCCTGTCCAATCTCATCTCAACAAAATGGTTGAGTTGAATGTAAATATAAACGTATTTTTGACACTACTCTAGCCCTTATTATATCATCTTCTTCTGATAAAACCCTTTAGGGATAAGCAACCTTTACTATTGTCTATATCATCAATCACATTCTTTCTCCTATCATAGGTAATATCTCTTTATATGAGTGGTTATTCAATCATGCTCCTAATTAGCAATCTCTTAAAGGTTTTGTATGTGCGTGCTTATTCTATTACAACCTCATAAGCAAACCAAACTTGAACCCAAAGCATGTTTATTTTGTTTTCTAGGGTATGGGATATAACACAAACGATATATATGTTGGGATCCACTATCTCAAAGGCTACAAATCTCTCGTCATGTCACTTTTTGGGAAGATAAAATGTTTTCCACAATATCAAAATTTTGAGTTAGTGAACCCTGACACAAAATTTTCTTTTAATCCTACCATACCTTTTTTTTTTCTTGATATTTCTTCTACAGGTTCGTCTTACAGCTTGAACAACTTAACACAATCGATGTCTAATTTTATTGTATATTCTCTAGCTGCAAATCCTCCATCCTTATCAAATAACTCTTCCTCTCTTATTCGTTCACCAGAATCTGATGATTCTTCATAAACCTTCTATCGATCCTCTCGAGTAAGTCAACCATCTATTCGTCTTAAAGAGTTTAATATTTATTTCATTGTTGTTTCTTTATATGAACCTAGAACCTATTATAAGGCTAGCTCTAACCTTTTATGAAAGCAAGCAGTGGCGAAAGAATTACAAGCTCTCTCTGATACCAACACTTAGGACTTAGTTGACCTACCTTTAAATAAGTATGTCATTGGCTATAAATGAGTCTACAAAATCAAGACTCGAATTGATGGATCAATCAAAAGATACAAAGCACGATTGATTACAAAAGGGTTTACTCAAGAATATGGCATTGACTATAAGGAGACCTTTGCTTCAATAGCTTGTCTAACTTAAGTTCATAGTCTTATTGCCGTAGTAGCAAGCAAACAATGTGAATTGTTATAAATGGATATCAATAATGCCTTTCTTAATGTTTATCTTTATGAAGAAGTATATATGCAACCTCAACCTGGGTATGCTTCTCCACCTAAAAAGTTTGTTGTCTTTGCAAAGCATTGTATGGTGTTAAGCAAGCTCCTTAGGCATGGTTTGCTAAATTTAGCTCTACCATCAACTGTCTTTCCTTTACGTCCAGTTCTTATTATCATGCTTTGTTTATCTGAAAAACATATCAAGAATGTAATCTTCTCCTTATATAGGTTGATGACATGATAATAACTGGTCATAACACTCAGGAGATTGCTACTCTTAAATCTTAAAAGATTTATGCCTATTGAGCTATGTTTTTAGGCCTTAAAGTATCTTTTGATGATTCAGGCTACTACTTATCTCAGGCAAAGTATGCCACAGATCTTATCACTCATACTGGTCTCACTGACACTAAGATTGCTAGCACTCTATTCGACCCTAATGATAATATCTTTACCATTGATGTAACTCCTCTGAGTGATTGTTCACTTTATCGACAACTAGTTTGTAGTCTTATATACCTTATTGTAACTCATCCAAATATCGCTCTTGTAGTTCACATTATTAGTCAGTTCAAGTTTGAACATCATACTACTCACTTTTCTGTTGATCTTTGTATACTCGAATATATTCAAGGCACTTTGTTTCATAGACTTCACTTCATTCATTCATCTTCTTTGGATTTATGTGCATACTCAGATGCCAACTGGGTTGGAGACCTAACTGATCGTTGATCTACCACTAGATATTGTTTCTTTCTTAGCATATCTCTCATATCTTGGCGGAGCAAGAAGCAAACGATTGTCTCTCGCTCAAGCACTAAATCAGAAGACCAAGCCCTAGCAAACACTACCTTTGAACTTTTATAGTTATGATGGCTACTTGAAGACATTGGTTTCATCTTTTCTTTAGCTGTTCCTATCTTTTGTGATAATCAATGCCGCACAGATTGCCCACTATGTCTTTTATGAATGAACCAAACAATTCGAGATCCATTATATTCTTGTGCGTCATCATGTGCTTCACGGAACTGTACAACTTATCTCGATCTCATCATAAGCACAAATTGCTAATTTTTACCAAATTACATCCGCCTCGACGTTTTCAAGATCTTCTCATCAAAATCAAGTTATCATCTTCACTACCATCTTGAGTTTGAGGGGAATACATATATTAACATATATCAACAAATATTTACATAATCTCTATTCAGTCAACTATTCCTTGTAATTAGCCTTTATTTTCTCCCGAAATCATGTTCATTAATGATGTTTTGATTCGTTACTTTAGTTAGGGACACCTAAAATGTATAAATAAGTAGATGTATATCATATTATTCAGACACAAAAATACAGAGAGTATTTCTACATTTTCTTGTAGCTCTCTATTTCTAAAGTTAGGATTGTTTCTTAAGCTTAGCATTAATAGAACTGAAGTTTGCACTGCACTCAAGTTCAGTAGCAATTTAATTAGACTTTGCCCGAAAGCATTTGAAAAACTATTATGATATGTTATTTATGTTTTATCAATTTGTAATTATGAATATTCAGGTTGCTACCGTCATTGTTTACGAAAGGATTGTAACGGATACATAGAATAATTAATTTTTTTTATATGAATTTGTTTTGGGTTTGAGTTCCCAAATTCCACTATTAGTAGGTATAATATTTGTCTTGTATTTAAATTCATTATTAATTAATTGAATAGAATTCCTTATTTAATTTTATTCTTAGTTTTTTAGGCAATTTTTAAAAATAAATAATAAATAGAATATTATACATACGTAGCTTAAATTTATGTAATATGTATATGAAAAATAATAATTTCAATTTTTCATACAAAATAATTTTTGAACAACCTTTTCTCTTATTTCAGACTTATATTTTGACTTGCTTCCATCTTCCTTACTGTTCAAATTTAAGGATGTAATTGGAAAATCCTTTAGCTCTCATAATATTCTGAGTTAAATGATTTTGGTTCGAACTTTGTATTGGTAAACACAAGGTCTTGTTGTTTTAGTAAATACAGGTTTGAATTGCATTTGATTAGTTGGGACTCAAAAACTGTGATATTATTTTACAAATACGAGGAATCAGTCATGAGATCACTAGTCTCCAAGGTTTCGACAGTTTGCGGGTACATAGAATAATTACTTTTCAATGGGTTTACCATAGAAAAGAAATAGACTGGGTAAGCTTGCTTAATATCTCTCGTATACTGCACGCAAGATCATCTTGTAAGATTTGAATGGGACTGCTGCTTTAGTTTTGACTCACCTCTCATTAGCAAAACTACCATTGAATGAATTTTCTGTAGTGAGTATGGAATAAGAAATTGGACAAACATAGCTTTTATTAAAGATGTCTAAAACTGATTAACTGAGTCACGTTCAATCAAAACTATAGCTTTCTATCTCAAGTAAATTATAGTGTGATTGTTACTTTCTGAAGATAACTCCAAATTTGATATCTGTTCAACTACGTGGTTGTACTTGGTGCCAAAAGGTCATTGTCGCTTTTTCATGCACTAGAAAAGCTGGATCATTATTGAGCTACATTTATTCTCGCAAAGTTTACTTGTATAACAATGTAGATATTCATTAACTATTAAAGCAGATCCATTTACTATTAAATGAAGTAGCAACACTTACTTCATTGTTTATCATATTATTTATAATATTTTTATTGATAACATCTTGTTTATCGTTTAATTAATATTTCATTTTCCGTCTCTCGTAGAAGGAAAAAAAAGAAAAAAGAAGAGCAGCTATGCACATGTTTTTCCCTAACGAACAGTCTTCCAAGAAAAACTTCCTTTCTGCCACTCGTTTTGCTCTATCCTACAATATATAGAAGCATGGAAGTGAAGTGCAAATCCCCTGCAAAACCAGTATTGGTTAAAGAACACAAGTAAATTATATGGAGAATTCACAACCTGAGTCGTATGGTGAAGCGCTGGACTGCAATTATGCACAACCTGGGTTTCGTTTTTATCCAACTGAAGAAGAACTGATCTCGTTTTATCTGCATAACAAGCTACAAGGAAAGCGAGAGGACCTGAACCGGGCTATGAACCGAGTTATACCGGTCCTCGATATATGTGGCTTCAATCCATGGGACCTTCCACGTAAATAATCATCACTTTGTTGTTCATACAGCTTCAATTTCAGTTTTCTGCTTTTTCTGTATTGTCTTCATTATTAAAGCATTAGGTTTTTCTCACTTTTCAGTTAGTTTTAGATTGAACTTTTATGTTTCTGTCTTCAGTCGTTCTTAATCAAGTGCAGATTCTGTGTTGGGGGACTTTATCTATCTGTCTATATATATATATATGTAGCTTAAATTTTTAGGTTCCATAATGCATGGTGTCGTACCTAATGTCCCTACAACATCGATCCTTGGGTGCATTTTCACAGATTTAATTGTTTTATATTCAGAAATGTCAGGAGAGCTGTGTCGTGGAGACAGTAAAGAATGGTTCTTCTTCGTTCGCAGAAAAGAAAGCGAAGCTCGTGGAGGGAGGCCAAAAAGACAGACTGCCACTGGATATTGGAAAGCTACAGGAACTCCTGGTTTGGTTTATTCGTCCAACAACAATCGTTGTATCGGTGAGAAAAGGACTATGGTTTTCTACAATGGCAGGGCTCCAGTCGGACGAAAAACTGAATGGAAGATGAACGAATACAAAGTCTTAGAAGAAGTGCCATCCTCAACAAGTTTCGACCATCAAACAACCCACAGTGTAAGCAATAAAATAACATTCAGTAACCTTGTAGTTCTTATTATTACAGCAACTTATCCTAAGGTCTAATTGTTTTCTTATGACTATTCTTATCCTCACCAATTGTAAGTATTCTTATTAATTTTTTTATTATAAACATCTAACGTTCCTACGAGTTAGGGCAATACTCTCTAAAATAAACCGTACTTTTTGAGACTTACAGTTTGCAATAAGCTGAACGTGTATCATTTATAATTATAATAATAATCATAAAGCCAATGTTTACAGCCTTCGGAGTTAAATCCTTGCTCTTGAATAATTTTGATGTGTTTATGTTGCGCAGTTAAGGAATGAATTCAGCTTGTGCCGTGTCTACAAGGATTCTAAAGTTTTGCGCTCCTATGATAGAAGACCATCTTTCGCGGTAGGGAAACGTGAAGTAACCGGCAGAGTAGAACGTGGGCATGATCAGAGAAGAACATCTCATGGAAACTCCACAGTTGTGCTGAACAAAATAAGCTCACCGGAGAAAGAATACTCATGTGACCACGTCGACGGCCACTCCTCTCAGAGCAGTAACATTGTGCCACTGGATATAGAGGCATCGCCTCTTTGGGAATGGGAGAACAACTTTTATGATATTATGATGGGGCAGGATATCGGATAGATGAATTAAATTAGCATATATAAGTAGTTGTTATTTCTAAATAATGTCCAAATTATGATAACTATACATATTACGTGAATAATTAATGTTTGAACACATGATTACGTATAAAGAAAAAGGATAAAATATAAATACAAAAAGATATAATAAGATTGAGGAGACATTATATTTATAAATTATTTTCTATTACAACTCCAATAAAATAAATTATTTTATAGAAATAAAAATTGAATTATTGACATCGAATTGGCAAAAATATCAATTATTTGATTAATGATAGATATGAATTGTTTAGACATTAAGTGAGCTGCAACTTTTCCTTTTGTATAAAATAATAGTCAAGTTCAATGTGCTTGATGCAATCATGAAAAACTGAACTAAAGGTGATATAGCTAACGCTAATATTATCACACCAAAGTGTTAATGGTTGACAAAAGGAAGGTTATAATTCATGTAAAAGAGATTGAATCCAGATTACCTCCACAGTGGTATTGACAATTGCTTTATACTCACCTTTAATGGATGAACAAGCTACAGTAGGTTGTTTTCTTAATTGTCCAAGATACCGGATTTTTACTCAGATAAATAGTAAATCTACTTGTAGACAGATGATTATCATTAAAACTATCCCAGTCATTGTCAGAATAACATTAAAGATGATAATAGGAATCCGTAGTTAGATGGAGACTAAGAATAATTTGTCTGTTTAATGTACCGTAACAATGGCTTGAGAGCCTTCCAATGAATATCCTTCGGCGAATGCATGAATAGCATATTTTGTTCGCTATAAAAGCAAGATTAGGACAATTTAATGGAGCATACCGGAGAGCACCAATAATTTGTTGCTATTATCCTCTAACGGTAAGCAGTTTGTCATCGATTTTGTTGAGGGGAGGTGTGGCTGCAAATGCGTGTGCAACAAACTTTTGAATTTTCCATTCCCATTTGAACTTCTGTTGGTTAAGAGAGACTCCATTGGAGGTGGAATGAACTTCTACTCCAAGGAAGTAGGAAACTGGCCTAAGATCTTTGGTTGGAAATTCATCTTGCAAATTTCTAATAATAGTTTGGATAACAGCTTTAGAGGAACCTGTCACTAAATGTCATCTAGGTTGACCAGGAGAAAAATATGGGCATCACCTTGATGAAAGGAGGAATTAGTTTGTGATGAATGAAATCCAAGTCGGTATAAGTAATTACTTACGCAACCAAATCAAGTCCAAAGTGCCTGCTTGACTCCATAAAGTGATCTCTATATGAGTCAACATAACCTGAGGATTGTTCCATATATACATCTTTCGTAATATGACCATGTAAGAACACATTTATTACATCCAGTTGTTGTATTAGTCAGCATCTTATTGTAACATCGGCAATGACAGCACCAATGGTTGTTACTTTGATCACTGGACTGAAAGTTCATGATAGTCATAACCTATTGTTGGTGATATCCTTTTGCAACAAGCAGGCTTTGTACTTGTTAATACTGCCATATGATTTTCATTTGATACGAGAAACCCATTAGTTGCCTACGATACTGGCATTTAAAGGTCTGGGAACCAATTTTCAGGTATATGATTGTCAAGGAGAGCAGGCATCTCATTATTCATGGCTTTGATCCATTCATGGTAGTGTTTGGCTTTATCGTAGGCGGTGGATTCGATGTATAGGTAACTTTTTATTTTAGAAAAGGACCGTTCTATGAAAAAAGGCCGACGAAATATGGTCGTTAGCGCTGCATAATTTCCATGGTGTGGGAGGTCATAGTACTCTCACGTAACGCCATAGAATGAGACTTTCGTTTCTTGAGCTAGTTTGGTGGATGACTCGACTGTGATGGGAAGGATAATTTGTGAGATCTACAATTAAATTTCGAGCAATGTGGTGAGAAGAAGATGACAGAGGGAACTGAGTGATGACGGTGGAGTGGAGGATGTTGATAAATGTGATAAAAAAATAGATTGATTTCAGATAGGAGTACTGCTGCTGGTTGTATTTGAATTGGTAGAGGATAAGATAAGAATTTATGAGGCTGGCTAGGTGACGCGTAAGTGGTGGGATAAGGGTGAAATGTTTGAATTTGAGGGACTTGAAATTCTCAAGATAAGATGGTAGCTTCTAAGATGAAAAATACAGAGCTGAAACAGGCTAATAGTAACATAGGATTTCATGCGAATGGAGAGTCATGCGTAAAACGTTGCCGACTTAGTGTTAGAGAGAATTTGTTACTTGAAGTCATACACTGCAGTATTATCTAAATTGACATCATTTTTGGTAATTAAATATGGATAATTTTTATCATCAAAAGTAACATAACATACCATATAAATTTTACCAGTTTAGCTATTTAATTAGACAAGGTGTCAATGTCAATGATGATTCGGAGAGTTACCCAAATATATACATTTTTTATATTTGAAAAGCACAGGGCCAAAATGTGAAAGGACTTGACTTTATGATAGAAGAATAAGATTAATATCAATCAATTGATGTATTTGTTTATGCTGTCCCCTTATTTTCATTTGATTTTTGTGCGGATATGCAAGGCAATGAATTATACTCTTAGCTTTGAAATATGAAGTTATTTTTGAAATTCATTAGCCCAACCACTTTGAAATTTTCGAATTGGTTTATCAAATTATTTCTCAATCATATCCTAGAATTAGAGAAATATATTATAAACATTTCTTTTATTTTTAAAAATATACCTAAATGAAATGAGTAAAATTATCAACAAAGAGTACAAAGTTAAGGAAATTCCATGTTAAAGCAGTGGGTGAAAGACCCTAAACATCAAAAAATCGTGGGAGATGGACTTTAATTTGTTTGCTCATACGAAAAGCCTCATATTTATTAAAAAGAGAGGAAAAAGATGAAATTAACTTATTTTCTCCAAGTATATTGGAGACAATATTAAAACTTGGATGACTAAATTTATAATGATAATTTTTAAAGGATTTCGTATTTGTTTCTCCGTTGAAAGTGTTTTATTGTTGGACCTTTCACTTAAAAATTAAAAAATAATAAATTTCAAGATTAAATTTATGTGTAGGGAATAATTGGTGGATATTGTTGGGAATTTGTAGAATTTAATCAAGGAAGAAACTTTGATGTAGGATAGAGATAATATCATTATTGAACAATAGTTATAAATAGCTATATATCTCGGGTGTGACATGTTAAGTCATACCCGTGAGACCTGAACAATAGTTATAAATAGCTATATGTCACGGGACTGACTTAACAAGTCACACCTGTGAGGCCTTCTCTATATTCATTTATTTATTTTTCCACGTGAAGAGTGAGTTATGTAGCAGTTATTCTATTAGTCGGTTAGTAGACTGAGTTTTGTATATAAACAGTGTTGAGTTGTGGTTAATGATATGAGAAAATATTAAAATTCTTTCTGATATCGATTTGTTCATGGTATCTTAGCAGAGTTATTAAAGAGAGCTAGTAGTTTTTTGTTAATCGTTTTCATCACAGTATGGAGGAGGAGGATTTTGGTTTAAAGAGAAAGGATTTTGTTACTTAAACTATGAACGATTCATTAACGTTGCAAGATCTGATAATCCTAGAATGGTGTTGGTAACTTCTCCTTTAATATAATTAGCTTTCATGGAGTCATGTTATGAAGTTAGCTCTCAAAGCAAAAATGAAACTAAGATTCATTGATGGTAGATACAAAATACCATATGAAAATTTGTTAGTTTACGATTCATGGTGTTGAGTTGATAGTATGGTTACATCATGGATATTAAATTCAATTTCTAAGGAAATAGTTGATGCTTATTTGTATGCCTCAAGTGCTTTTGAGCTTTGGAAGGAATTAGAGAAGAGATATGGAAAATGTGATGGTCCTCTTTTGTATCAGTTATAAAGAGAAATCAATACGATCGCACAAGGAAATATGTCTGTTGTTAGGTATTTTACAAGAGTGAAGAAACTGTGGGATGAGTTAAGATGTTTGTTACCAATGCCAAAGTGTTCATATAATCAATGTACGTGTGGAACTAGAAAGAAAATGGAGGAGATCAATTCAAGTCATAAGTTAATACAATTTCTGATGGGTTTGAATGAAAGTTACGAACAGGTTAAGAATCAAATTTTGGTGATGGATCTATTACCAAGAATTGACAAGCATATTCAATCATTTTAGTAGTGGAGAGATAGAAGGAAATTCATCTAACAATAGTTGAACCCAATAACAACAGTGTCATGTTCGTTAGAAGACAAGTAACTAAGACCGATAAAGGTAGGAAAGGGAGTTATAAATGAAGATATATAATAGACAAGTCTGAATTAAAGTGTGATTTTTGCAAAATGACCTGACATACCAAAGATAGTTTTTTCAAAATTCATGGCTATCCAGACTGGTATAAGGAGTTAAAAGAGCAGAAATAGAAAATGTCAAAGAAAAATTTGGCAAATTTGGTAGAAACAGGGAAAACAGAAAAGCTGCATACTGAGTCTATTTATAACGACACTAATGACTAATCGATGAACATTTATAGCTTGATTCAACAAAAAGTGGAAAGATTCATGAAATGGACAATAACGTCTTGCGTAAATAGAGGAAAGAATGTGAATTTTGCAGGATTTGCAACAGCGATTACATACCATTTTTTTAGTTCTCTTAAATTAATTGAAACTGACTTTTAGATAATAGACACTAAAGCTGCGAATCATATGTGTATAGATGTAACAAAAATGAAAATCATTCAGTCAATTCTTGTTTATCTACCAAATGGGATTGTTA
>JANZXR010000004.1:27995567-28017585 GCA_027575705.1 Erythroxylum echinodendron | reverse complement strand
GTATATGTGTAAAGTGTGGACTCACCAATGTTGTTCCTTGAGGTATTCAGGTTGAAATGGATTAGTCGACTATTCGAAGAGTGGAGCTGAGCTTAGAAAGGGGAGTTTTGAATGCAAGTATAGTTGGTGAATGTATCTTATCCGAATGCGATCGTCGGGCTTTGAAAACGGGGTCCGACATCTTATGGTATCAGAAAACATGAAAGTTAGACTTCGGAAGCAGGGCCTAACAGTTGTGGTATCAGAGAAAGAAGATGAACCGATAATGATTAAAGAGTTCCCTATTGGAAATCGCTCAAGTATTATGATTTTTTGCAAGAGTTGGACTCCGAAACTGGGGTGCAACATGCTCGTGGCCTGGCGGGCCATAACCAGGGCCACGGGCCAGTCCACTCACCGATGGGTCAGGCCACCATGGGAAAGGACGCCCTTGGCCCGGCCCAGCCCATTGACATGTCTACATGAGATGATGGTATTAGAAACATATCTTGATGCATTTACAAACTCATTTTTATCATTGCTACGTAAATGTGATGTGTTTAATGAAATGTCATAAAAAACAGTACGAGGCAAACGATGAGAATATTATTAAGTCTGATGTCAGATGAATAATTAGGATCAAAAGGAAAATCATGTTCATCAATAACAACATCTCTTGAGATGAAGAATTGATAATTATTAAAATTATAAACTTTATATCCATTAATGCCAACAGGATATCCAATAAAACACCTTTCCTTACTCTAGCTTCAAATTTTTAAATGTGATTAAAAAGCATGGAGCCAAAACAGAGTGAGTGAAAGACCTTAATATGTGTATAATGAGGTGTTTTCCCAAGAAGTTTTTCATAAAATGTTAGATTTTGCAAGACTTTTATAGGAACTCTATTGATTATTTAGCAGGATGGAGTATTACTTCTCCCCAGAATTTCTTAAGAAGTTTAGACTGAAATATGAGGGCTCTAGCAAATTAAGTAGATGTTGATGTTTTTTTTCAACGATGGCATTTTTTTAGGAGTTTCAACATAAGACAATTAATGTTCAATTCCTTTTTCAACAAAGAATAGCTTCATATAAATTCCTTAGACTTAGCTGATCTTATTCTCTTAATGGTTCTATTGAATTGAGTTTCAATTAGTTTATAAAAGCCAAGTAAAATGAATTGCACATCTGACTTGTGTCTCATGAGATACACCTAAGTAACTCTAGTGAAATCATCCACTAATGTAATGAAATAATGAAAACCACCAATTGCTACATCAGAGTATGTCCCCATATGTCAATATGTTATAAATCAAATGGTTTTTTAATGTTCTTAATATGAGAGGGAAAAGGGAGTCTCTTTTGTTTAGCAAACGGGCAGGTTTCACAGATTTTGTTCGGATGAGACACTATATGAGGAAAGGATCTATGTATTATACTCAATATATCATGAGCAAAATGTCTAAGTATATAATTCAAAAAATCAAACATTTATGATCTTGAGTTATTGTTTACATTAGAAACAAAAGTTGAACTAAGTTTACTAGTGATTCCAGATAGTTTTTAAAGGAATTTGGAACTTCTTGAGGGAATTATAAGCTTGCATATTATTTCACAAGACCAATCGTCATTTTGGGACATAGGCCCTAGATTTCACACCATTTAGGACAAAACACAAAGGAAAATTTATAAATTTTTGCAAATTTACAAACAGATAAGAGATTAAGCTTGAATGAGGGAATGCATATAACATTGTATATATATAAGGGAAAAGTGACACATAACCTAGGTGAGTAACTTGAACTCTTTATCCATTTGGCATTTGAACATACATTTTTTAATGGATTTGACATTATACAGGAGTGAAGCATTACTGCACATAAGATTAGAGGCACCTATGTCTGATCAACTTAGCTAACACCCATTTATCATGCAATGATATTGTGGGAGTTTGAAATGCATTAAGTATGCTTATAGAGAATGAAAAAGGAGAGGTAAAAGATTTACAAACTAAGTAGGAATAATTTGCATTACCCATATCATTTGGATGTGTATTATGAATACTAGAGTTAGATTTTGATGACTGAGCTATCGCGAGATTTTATTGAACTATTCCTTGTTCATTTAGAAGAGTCAACAATTTCTACATCTGATTCTTTGTTAGTGTCATTAGGAATGTTTCCTGGACTTTAACAGGGTCACTATCTTTGTTGCTTGCAACATCATTTCCATATGAACCATCCGCATTAACTAGTGTTTTTCCTTGACGTTTTGGTTTACTAAATTTGAAGTCAAAAGAAACCCAATTATTCTATAACATTTCCCCACTGTATGTCCTTTCTTTCTATAACGACTACATATAACTTCTCTCTTCCCTTTCTTAAGATGTTTACCAAGAGATGTTAATGCAGATGGTTTACTTAGAAGCTGTGATAGGCCTTATATTATCCCTTCTAGATTCATATCTCATTACCATATTATATGCTTCTTCTAAGGTATGAAATGGTTTCATTAATAGAACTTGTGAAGACTAATGAGAGTAGTTTTCATTTAATCCATTCAAAAATTTGAAGACAACATCCTTCATCTGCTGATCCGTGTAGTGTTGGAAACAATGAGGGTTGCAATTTCCACATAGGTAAGATAATATCTATAGTACCATAATTCTTTAAGAATTATGGTAAGTTCTTTATAATAAGCATCAATATATTTGTTTCCTTGATTCAACATAGATAGATTATATTGAAATATGCATATTTGATTATCATCAGATTGACCAAAAAGTTTTTCGAGTGATTCCCATATTTTACAGTTGAGTTTATTAAAATACTGTCGAAGCTAATAACTAACTCATAGATTTCAATAGCTAAGAAATGATGATATTATTGTAGTGAATTCACGCATTGTAAAGTGGGTTATTAACATCTAGTTTAGAAATTATACCATCAATAAAAACATTCTTGTTTCTGATCGAGAGCACTAGAACGATTGACCTGTTCCAGGTAACATAGCTAAGTGTTGTGAGTTATAGAGATGTGATCAGTGTATTATGATTATTTGACAGATGAATGAACTACTGAGAATTTGGATCTTTGACTGGTGATGAATTATTGAAGTTCAACTTTGATTTTTCATGAGAATAATGAACATCTTTTAGTGTGGAATAAGCTATTCTCGATGTCTCAAAGGCAAACAGGCTCTGATGCCATGTTAAAAAAAGATGAACCTGAGTTGATGAATTTCTAGAAAAAGATGAGAGAGTGATGACAAGTGTAAAATGAATGCTCTATTCTTTAATCTTTTGGAAAGACCGAGTGTATGTACAGAGGTTTGTTATAAGTTACAACAGAATTCTATTAAAAGACAAAACCAATTCTTGGTTGTTATTTACAGGTCATCTAACGAACTCCTTCATTTCGTTTCTTCTTGCTTGCAGAGGTACATTTATAGTTTCTTTCTTACACTAGCCAAATATTATAAAATGTAGTGCAATTGAAACCAAATTAAAAATTACTATAGCCAATTTCTTCACCTCTGCTCTAGCCCACCTCTGCTTCCAGCTGCCCAGGTAACCCTTTCTTTTCTTTATTGTGTTCTTTGTTGCTTTCATGAAAAGCAACAAAGAATTGTTGTTTTTTACGTATTTAAAAACACGCCATCCACTCATGGCATTAATCCAATGAGTATAATAATTTCATGAAATGTGTTATCGATAAAGGCATCTAAATGTGCGTCTACATATGACTATACTTTTTTTAATCCAATATGATCCCATATTTAACTTCAAACGTCTATAGTTGAAAAGCAAAAAACCAACAAATTCTCAAGAGAGAAGAAAAGTGTCAAACATATGAAGAAAAGATGATTTTACAATAGTTAAAAGGTTGCTGAGAATTTTTAGTTCTATTTATCAAGGCCATATCAAAATTTGTAAGCTTAGCCCAGCATATGCCAATAGCTTGCCACGCTTAAACCTAAACTCCTATAAATTCCCCTTTGGTCCATGCTTTTATAGTAGATTGGATCACTTGTAATTAAAAAAGGTTTTGTTTTCTGAGTCTCCTTTCAGTGCGCAATCCTCAATGTTGCATTCAATATATTGACAAGCATTAATTGAGTTAGGTGTTATCCATTCACAAATATACATTTATGAAACAAACAATGATCACAATTTAGGTCCTAATCTGTTTTAAGTATGGGAAGGAGAAAGCATAATTGTTTTAAAAGGCTATGAATTTATGGTGGCTTTATTTTGATTATACTCTACCCATAAATTATAGATGATGGACCATTTGTCATTGCACATGTTGTTTAATAGGGTGCTGCATTGGTTTTTACTTACCCCTGCCAATTACAAAAGTTATGCTTTTGTGTGTAACATATTTAGTGGATAACCTATCTAGCGAACTTCATTCGTTTATGTGGACTATATCAAATTTCCTCTCAACATTGATTGACTTTTCACTGAAAGAAGGACAATTATGTTTCATAACAACATTTAGTTTTTCATTCTATTTCATCTCTACTTATTCCAGATTTTTCACATTGCTTTCTTGGTTTTCATCAATCATATGCTATTCTTGATCATACCATAATATGCATCTTGATTGTGATTTATATAACATGATTTTCTAATGCTCATCTTTTCCCTGGCAAGCTAATGTTTTTTCATTCTTCTTTTTTCTCCAACCTTCTCATAGTATGGTGCTTATTTCTAGTCAGTTTTATGTCCTTTGTGAGAAACTCCATAATGTATGGCCAGCATGCTATGACTAAGTGTAGCATTTAACTAAACTACAGTTTAGCTAAAGCTCTACTGAATGTAGTGAACTTCTAAGAAAAGTGATCCATTTATTGCATTAAATTAAAATGATTAGAAATCAATTTCTATTAAAGAAAATGATAGTTATAAATTTTCTTGAAATATTTGATGTTAGCTTATAGATGTAAAAAACTGTTATGAACAAGTTTTTATGTTACTGATATATATTGATTATGTATATAGAGACATTGGATATATAAATTTTGGTTTATTTTTCTCGATTAATTAGCTCATTTTATTGATTATTTATACTAGTTTGTATACATATACCTGCTCAAATAAATGTTTATTAAGGTTAGTATGTACAATGTTCATTAAAGTGTATGTATATATATAAATATCTATAACTAATTTATATGATTATTAACTTTAATATGTATATATGTTAAATATTTATTAAAGTGTATGTATAAATGTAAATGTTCATGAATAACTTATATGCTCATATATGTTAATTGTATAAGATGGATGAATATATTCCTTTAGTGGAGAGTTTTAATTCGATACCAGACCAATGAAGAGTTCTAATTTAGTACCAAGTGAAGAAATGATTCAAGTTGAAGGAATGATTTCAAGTTAGCTCCTTATCTGATGAGAGGGAATAATGAATGACTGCTACAAGTTATAACAGTAACAAATCCAAGTGAAGAAATGATTCAAGTTGGCTCCTTATCTGATGAGAGGGAATAATGAATGACTGCTATAACAGTAACAAATCAAAGTTTTTGGTAGCGAAGATGATCGTTAGTGATAAACAATAGCTCTCCATTATTGATAGCAAAAAATTCAAGATGTTACTTACCTCATTTTGACTAACCTTCAAGATATCAACTCAGAATATCATGAAGAACGACATTTTCAAGATTTTCGTCTATCAAAAAAGAAATATTAAAGATGTTATCAAGTATTCATGGACAGATAGCCATCACATTAGATTTGTGAATGACTAGCGACCAAAAGAAAAGTTATATAGTAGTAATGACACACTATATTGACAACAACTAGACTTTATACAATTAATTACTAAAGTAAATTATATTCTTTAATATTATTATAATTTATTTACGATTATGTTATAATTGATATTTGTTTATATTTTTAAATGATATGTTTATTTATATGTTTGCACCGTATACAAGTGAAAGGTTGATAACTATATTGATAGATTACTTTATTAGAACACCGACACAAAGCTCTCAATCATAAAACTTGATAAATGTAGCACAAATAATGATTTGATAGAAAAATTAAAAAACAAATTGTAGGTTGGGAGATTATTAATTGATAAAAGGTTATTTTATAAGTATTATTTTCCACACATCATAAATTTGATTGTAGAGAACATATTGGAGATGGTAAAGAAAGTGACAGAGTCAATTCGAAATTATGTAATATATTGGAGTGCAACACCTAAAAGAGTGAAGAAAAAATTAAGAAACTACACAATAACTATGCATTCTATACATGAAGCAGTTTATTTTGGATTGTCTTACTAAATGGAATTTAACATTTAAGATGTTAGAGTTAGTAACTAAGTATGTTGAAGTGTTCAGCAGGTTAAGACAAGAAACTGCCATTATATTTGTCTATCGATAGAAGCGATAAGAGATAGCTAAAGCACTTTATATGAAGTTAAAGATATTTTATAGTACTATATAGTTGTTATTAGGAATAAAACATTCAAATTCACATATATGTTTTAGCAACGTGTGCGAGATCAAGCAACATGCATGAGCTTCATGTCATTGGATATTTAATTCTAATGAGGTGATCTCACTCATAACAAAGCAGATGATTAAAATTCTTATTGGTATGGTCAGATAAACTATCGCAGTCATTTCTTTGTTGGACTTAAGATATAAGATGGAGGGGTTATATTTTTATTATCAAAAGTTCTATGGTGATCAGGTTCAAGAACATGTTGATATCATTAAAAATTATACTTTGAATTTGTTTAATGATTATCAATTAAGATTGAACAAAGATCAAGATCACAATATTTTAGTATTAGCTTCAACTATTGTTTATTTAAATGGTATAAGTCCCCCAGCTCAACCTTTACCAATCCTAATCACATGAATAAGATTATTAGAATTTTATGTGTCATATTTGAAGTTATGATTACATTTCACCTATTACTATTATGATATAATAACATGCTTGATTATCATAATTATTTCCTTAATACTATATATATGCATATGTGTATATATATATTCTTATAGTTCTTGGTTTATTTATTTATTTATATGTGCAATTGCTTTTTTATGGTTCCATTTTAATCTTGATTTTCCCTCAACTTCAGTAACTTAATTGTATATATACCTTTGTATCAAATGGCAGATGAAGGTTATCAAGACAAAAAACACCATGTACATTCTTTTCTTTCTTTTGTTTACCAATTTTCTTAATACACTCATATGGATTATTTGTGCCTTGATTGAATTCAACATCTTTATGTTGGTAATCCAATCTTTTTGCAATATTTCTTCACTTTAATACATGTACTTAACATTTTAGTCATGAGTAATCAATTCTTTATTTACTTTAGACTAAAAAAAGTTCACAAATAAAACAGTAACTCTTATGTTGCTTTATTATTTTATACATTAGAAATGGTTTGTGATTAGTATATGGTACATCACAATTCATTTTGTACATGTGTGCTACTAGAATTCCCAACTCAAAGATCATGAAGCTGAGAAGCCATTGAAGTTGCAACTCTCAATAGACAACAAACCCAAAAATATACCTTATGTCAGTTTATAACCTTTTAGTTAATTAGTTTATTGTAATTTTATGTATGACATTATTTGTTTAATTAGTAAAAGTATTCTTTATCTTAATGTATTTTATTAATTATATTTAATGTTTTAATATTAAAAGTAAAACTCTTTTAATAATTAATATGTAATTGAAATTATGATGAAATCATAACTATGAAATTCAATTTGCATTTATATATTGTCCCTAAATTGTTCCTAGTTATGGATTTACCAAGACATGATATTGATGAAATAGTAAAACTAACACATCTTATGTTTCTTTCTTATAAGGAAAGTAATTGATTTTATAAATTAAAGTATGTATATACTTAAACAAATGTGTGATGCTTATTAGATAATAAGTTCACTGAATTAATCCAATTATAAGGATCTCAAATCGAATATTACATAGGTGTTTGTCGATTTTTATTATGATAGTTGTATAATTGATTATTAGACTTGAGATTATCGAAATATCTTATGTGATAATTACTACGTTTTGATACTATTGATGACATATTCTATTTAAGGTAGTTCAGTTGATACAACTTAGGTATAGTATGATTTATATAAAGATTACTGAATAAGTTAATAAAGGATTTGTCGCTTTAAAATAATTAGAGAATGTTTTGTTATTCTTGACACTGCCAACCCTGGGCAGGGACAGGGCACCTACCCAAGACTCATCAACAAGAGGGGCCCTTCTTGGAAGCCAATAATATGCTCCTTGCATTATGAGTTAAGATATGTCAGAAAGAAGAGATGGCCACCGAGTCTTCTCTTATGTCTTTTGTGTAATTTTCTTCACATCATCTCTCATCTCTCATTGCTCTCCGCTTTTCCTTCTTCAACGTTAACTAACTTATAACGTTATCATAAGTTAATGTTAAGTAACTTATGATAACTTATAATGTTATCATTTTACCCTATCATAGATAGTTAACATTAACTTATGATATTTATAAATAGTTTTGAAGAATTTAGGTGTATTTTTACCCTCTAAGTATTTTTTCATATATAGTTAACGTTAACGTATGATAGTTATAAATAGTTTTGAAGAATTTAGGTGTATTTTTACCCTCTAATTTTTTCATCAAAATATGCATCTACGGTACTCCAACTCGAAAATTGGCATCAAAAAATTTTTACGATTTTGTCTTCTAAGTTCCAAGTGTAATTTAAAGGTAAAGTAAAGTTTCTGATTTTTAATGTATTTTTAGCTTGTTAAATATTTGAATATGTTATAATTAATTTATAATTGTCTTTAACGTGGACATTATATTAGCATTTTAAATCATAACATTAATATTAAATGATATTGTATTTATTTGTGCTTCTCCTTTTTAATTTTTAGATTACCTATTATTTATAAAAGTATAATTAAACAGTAATAAATAATTCAATTTTTGTAATTGTAATTTTCATTATACTTTGTCACAAGTAGTGTAATATTTGTTAGATTTGTGTTCTTGTAGAGTTCACATAAGTTTAGTGATAATATGACTAAATGAAATAATTTAAGTTACTTAATTCAAAGACTACATAAATAGTTTCCTTTGTTATAAAAATACATATAATGGTTTCCTTTATTATAACAGAACATTGGAGACAAGTTTTGATAAGAATAGTTTCTATTACGAAATATCTTGCTAAATATAATTTAGCTTTTCGAGGATCCAATGAGAAACTTTACCAAGATGGTAAAGGTAAATTTTTAGGATTGATTAAGATGATTGCTAGATTTGATGTAATAATGTAAGATCATAGTAGACGTATTCAAAATCATGATATTCATCATCATTAACTTGGTCACAAAATTCAAAATGAGTTGATTTCTCTGTTGGCCCATAGTGTTAGAAGTTCTATTATAGGGATCATTAAAGAGGCGAAATACTTTTCTATTATTCTTGATTGTACCCCAGATTTGAGTCATCAAGAACAAATGAGTTTGTTAGTACAATGTGTGAATATGTCAAATAAAAAATAAAAATAGAGGAGTATTTTTTAGAGTTCTTGAAGGTCGATGACACATCTGGGTTGGAACTTTTCAATGAATTATTGAATGCATTTAATTCTCTTGATCTTAATGTTTATAATGTCAGGGGTCAAGGTTATAACAATGGTTCTAATATGAAGGGAAAATACCAAGGTCTTCAAAAGCGGTTACTTGAAATAAATCCGAGAGCACTATATATGTCATGTGCTTGTCATAATCTCAATCTTACTCTTAGTGATATGGCATATTCTTGTGTTAAAGTTGTTTCATTTTTTGGAGCTGTACAACATATGTATGCATTATTTTCAAGTTCTCCTAAAAGATGAAAAGTTTTGCTTGATAATGTTTTAAGCTTAACTATGAAATCATTGTCTAACACTCGTTAGGAGAGTCAAATAAAAAGTGTTAAAGCTATTAGATTTCAAGCTCCTCAAATAAGATTGGCTTTGATGAAATTATCTAGATTTTGTGATGATGCCAAGTCAAAGAGTGAAGCAAAAAGTTTGGTTAGTGTACTTGAGAGTTTTAAGTTTTTACTTGCTATGATTATTTGGTATGATATTATTATTTGCTATTAACATGGTGAGTAAAAAGTTACAATCTAAATCTATGTGCATTAATGCTACCGTAAAGCAATTAGAAGGTGGGATGATATTTTTTGAGAAATATAGAGATAAATGGTTTAACTCTAGTAAGAATATTGTTAAAAGTCTTATACTTGAGATGAATATAAAGCCTACATTTCTAACTAGACATTGTATTATTAGGAAAAGACAATTTGATGAAATTAACCATAATGGAGAAATACAATTAGCTGAGGATTCTTTCAGAGTTAATTATTTTTTAGTTGTTGTGGATATGGAAATTGTTTCGTTGAAGAATAGATTTAAACAATTAATAACATTTGATAATATTTTTGGATTCTTATTTGAATCAAAGAAGTTGAATTCCTTGGATGATAATGAATTAAGAGAATGTTGCACTAATTTTATAATGACTTTTTCTCATGATAACGTATCATTTGTGGATTTAGATTATCTTTTTTCTGAATTAAAAGTGTTGCAAATGACTTTGCCAAATGAGTTAATGTCATCAGTTGAATTTTTAGAATTTATTAAAACTGCAGATTGTTATCCAAATGTTTCAATTGCTTATCAAATTCTATTGACTATACCTGTGACTGTAGCATCAGTTGAGATAAGTTTTTCAAAGTTAAAATTATTAAAAATATACTTGAGGTCATCAATGTCACAAGAAAGGCTAAATGATTTAGCTATATTATGTATTGAGAAGGATACGTAGAATAATATTCATCTTGATAATATTATTAATGATTTTACATCTTCTATACACGGAGAAATTGTTTTTCATAAATCATGATTCTCTGTGTATTTGTTAGTGCGATTCTCTTAGTATTTTACAGTCTAATATTATTGTTTGATTGTTGTTATTGCGATTTTGTTGTTACTGTTGCTATTTTATTAGCTGATATTATGATTATTTAATATTTGGTTGAATATGTAGATTTATAAATTGAGTCATTTATGTTTCATACAAACATGTAAACTTGTATATTGTCGATTTATTAGGGTTCTTTTTTTATTTCGCCCTGGGCCTATAAAATGATAGGAACGGCCTTAATTCTTGATTAGTAGTCATTTAAGAAATCTTGAATTGAGATTAAAAAAGGTATTTTAAAATATTAATTATTAATTAGTAAAAGTAATATTATTATATTTAAAAGAACAGATAGTGTATTCATACTTTGTATCCAACAATTACATGCAACTCAAAAGACGAAAAACTTCGTTTAAAGTTGTGAGCTGAAAAGTACGAGTACTACGGTGATTCGAGTAAAGTTTTACAATTCTAGTACGTACATGATGGAGATATGTACGTATAGCTCATGCATCAAATCAAGTTCACAGGTATGCAGATTTTGCTACTGCTTTCCAACCGAAGAGAAGACTCTCCTCCTACGAAGAGAGTCGGTGCATGCGTTATGTTTGTAACAACCTACAGGTTCACATAATTAATATAATTCTTTATAAAACACGAATTGACCAATGAATTCAAATCAACCTATTCTAGTATACAACTTGTTGCCTAACACATGTTTATTTGATTCCATATAAAAAGAAAAAAAATCTTTATCTGATTATATCTATATTGATCATATTAACCAAAGTCTACGATTCACGTTCCCTAATAAACAAGTGATCGATTTGACCTCTGCCAATTTTCTTTATATAGGATGTTTAATGTTTTTAGGTTGTGGAGAATCAAACTGTTGACCTTCCAGGTTATCAACATCTCAGTTGCTTAGTCCATTATGTACTATTTAACTTAATATTATTTTACGCCAATTATTTTCTAGGTCTTCCTAAAAGTCCCACGATTTCAGCCTATCAAAATATTAAAAAGGAGTAAATCGCGAGATATGTCTTAATAGAACAGAAATTGCCTATTTCACGCAACTACTGCCTACAAAAAGGCCAAATCTATTCGCACAATTTTTTTTTACATTAGAGCCCTTGCTGCCTTTGGGTTGTTTAATCAAAGACAATGTGCAAGATAAAGCAAATTACAAATATCAAGATTTATTGTAAATTATATAAAAATAAATATAGTATAAAGAGAGAAGTTAGTTCTACTACAAATTTTTATCTTTTGTTTTAAATTCATTGAAAATTTTACTTATATTGATTTTTTATTTCTAGTTTTTAGTTTGACATTTTTCTTTTTTATTTAGTTTATGAAAATGATAAAAAGTGATTTGGATTTTTATTTTCAATAAACATATAATTTTATTTTTAACTAAAAATATTATATAATTATATAATATTAATTACGAATACAAATTTTTCAATAATAATTTAAACAGTTAATAATAAATAATTTAATAATAATAAAATAATAGTAAATTTTTAAATGAAAATCTTATTTATTTTAGTAATAAAATTTATTCCAGTGATTTTTGGCAAATTTCTTACTCATTCAATTACGCACTTTGTAATAAAATGCAGATAAATAGATTCCTAACCATCATTAATAGACATTATATATAAGATGTAAAATTAATAACTTAATAAATAAATAAATTTAATTTTTTTTTCTAACTCTTTATGTAATTATTAATAAGCAAACCACTTTTATTTTTAAAAAACACCAAATGAAATTAAAAATTATAAAAAACTAAAAGTGGATCAAAGAAGTGGATCCGAATTGTCCTTATGTGACCCATATATTGCAAAATCAGAAGCTCAGCCTGTGATCAATCATCAAAAACACAAAGCACAACAAACTTTCTTAGGTAGCTATAGAGGATTTACAAATTGGGAACTTCTGTACTTCTTTCCCACGTATATAGATCCTTGAGCGAATGTTAATGCGTAAAAGTCATGCGTACAATTCATATCAGAATCTAGCTAGTAAATTATCAGTCACCAGTCATCTTCCAGGCTGGCTCGGTGGAAACACAAGACAGTGCAGACAAATATGAAGAACGACGTGAATTCTATGAACATAGCTCCTGTTTCGATCATATGAGCATGCCTAAGTATGATAGGTATGGCTATGCTACCAACAGCTGAAGCTCCAGTCATGAATTTAGCAGCATCAATCCAACTGAGAGATAAATGTTTCGACAAGAATTTAGAGTATGAACGAAGCCATTAAATAGAAAATAAAAAAATGCCAATTTGGCAGCTAATCATGCTGCCCACACCATTTTCAATTCCAGAAATACTACTCTACTATGAAATGAGTAACTGATGCATTTGTTTGAAGTAACACAAAAAATATCTAATCAGGTAGGTATGCACTTTATTCATTTGTGTAAACTCTAATAAGCTAAAAATGATCAGCCAAACACCACGAATGATACAACCAGAAGTATAAATCAATCAATCAATTAATCAATCATGGTGTTAAACAAGAAAGGGATTTCATTGGAACAGTTTAAGGAAAAAAAAAATATCATGAGACATGAAAGAAGCTCAATGTCAGACAAGTTCGTCTGCCATGGATTAATTAAGTAATGAACAACAATAAAGTAGATGAAAGGTATGAAATTAACCCAATAAAAGAACTTTAGCAAGAAAATAGAATGATGATTATACTCAGGACTCACCCTCCACCATCCCTACTAATCAGAAACTGAGTGGAACCTCCACCAAAAAATAAACAAGGCATAGGCACCAACACGTACATTAGAGCTGTAGGGAGAAAGGTATCAAATCATTAAGCAATCAAATGCAACCATAATACATAGAAGGTGTGGCATCCTAAACCTGATAACATTGGCCACCAGTTGTTGTATATTGCACAAGCCTGTCATTCATAAAAGTTAGAAATAAAAAAGCAAGAAAGATACATCAATAAAAGTGGGACAAAATATTGCACAAAATGGAGCGTTTGTTTCATGGAAACCCGGAGCTTTAATTTGTAAATCAACTACAGATCTAGTGTAACATGAAAATTTGATGGATTAGGATCTGAATCTAGAATTTGTGAGATTAGAAACATGAAAAATTGATCAGTGTAATTTAAACTACTTAAAATGTCAAGGAAGTGGTTGATTCGGTAGGATGCAAAGGGCATTGTGCATAAGTGACGTTTTTTGGCAACACTGCAGGATAATCAGAACTTTTTTTTTTTTTTTTGTTCCTCAAGTAGGATAATACAGCGTATTTAAACAAACACCTGCGCCTTTAAGAACTAAAAAGAGCAATAAGGATGTATTCAGCAAATTTCAACTACTGTCAAAGTGAAAAGAGTTGGCAAGCGTGAAATATCTCTCTCCAAGAGACACGAGGGAAACTAAACATAAGAAATTAGTTAATTTGGCATCCATCTAGTTCTGTAAAATTTTCAGCAGTAAATCAACTGAAATTTGTAAAGCATATGATTCTAGAAATCCATTGGATATATGTAAAATTCATATCATATCTATCAAAAGTATCAAATTATGAAACTGAAATAACATCTAGATAACTGATTGCAATGCAGAACCACCAAAACGCAGGGATTTCAGATATAAAAGCAATACCATTATCTGCAGCAGAATGCTAGCTGAAAACATGAAAGCAAGCCCGGCAAGCCTGCATTCAATAAGGCATGTTATAGGCAACCACGGATGGATTTGCTTAAGAAGTTCAATAATAGACTAGGTTCACAACTTACACTGCAGAAGATAAGGAACATTTGGCATCCCCAGGACAGCAGCGCACAAAGATAAATTATAATTAGCACCAAACGGCATTGTAAATGAAACATCTTTAAAAGAAATTGAACCAAAAACGAGACCAAAATGTCAAAGTGAAACCAATCTCATCTTCAAACAAGTACAGCAGTAGCTAGCCACGGTAGGCACAAACATAACGCTAGGCACAAACATAAATAATCAACTCATCCTTCATTTCATGAGCTCCATCAGTAGGCAAATTGAATAACCAAATCAATTTTGAAGAACCTATCAACATCCGTCGAAACAAAATTACCCCAAAAAAAAGAATATCCATCGAAATATCATCCCAGATGCTTTTATTTTCAATTTTTTCCCCAACCCTCCTGCCCAATTTTTCTGAAGATAAACATGGGGTTAATCCTCGTCAGAATATGCGTACAACCACAAAGAACACACTAAAACAGAAGCACACTCTCAGCTTAATCAAGCTCAAAGTCCATACTTTCCAATCCTAAAACATCAACTAACTAAAGCCAAGAAAACCCAAAACGAACAATTCGCAGCTGTTCTCAGAAATTCCAGATCTTTCTCAGAATCAAACCAGCAACGAACGAATTAGGTAAGGTAAACTCGAAGGAATTTATGTCGGATAAAGAAACATATATACAAGCGGGAAGTGAACGGAACAAACAGGAATCAGAGATGACTCGAATATATATGTAAACGAAATCGTACCTTCAATGGTCATCGCCATGTAGCCTCGATCTTTAACGAACAACTTTTTGATGCCTTGTTCTTGTTACTTGCCACATATATGTTCTGTAACACTATCTAGTGGACCGGTTCAGAATTATGGACTAGGCCGGGTCTTCTTTACCTATATTACTTTTTTTTTCTTTCAAGGAAGACAGAAAATATGTATTTGTTCTTTTAAATAACTTGAAATTGTATATTTAAAATCACAACTAATGAGTACGCTACTCTGAGATTTTAAATAATTTTAGTTAATTGATTGTGTCCTTAGGCAATATACATGATTGAGATATAATAAGTATTGGTCAATCTAAAATATATTTTATTAAATTATAAATTATTTATAAATATTGATCGAGTTATATTATTTTAAAGTTTTATATAATCCAAACTCATTTTGAAAATTTGTTTGGCTTAATTTTTAAATTTAAATTTTTTAAATTTAAATTCTATATAAGAGTTGATTCTTAAACTCAAATAATTATTTCATTTAATATTTTAATTAGTTCTTAAACTCAAATTTAATTAAATAAATTTTTATTTTTATTTGATTTAATTTAATTTTTAAATTTAAACTCTATATAAGTGTGGTGTATTCGATCACTGTATATTATTGAATAGATGTAGATTCAGCATATACTGATAAACTATTAGCTCCAATTTTTAAGATTTCTATAAATTAGAGGTGATTGTTGGTGGTTGATAGATACACACTGTAACTTTTCCACTCGAAGTCTTACATTGATGAAAAAAAAATGAACTTTTAAGGGGCATAAAAGTTTCAAGGTACTCGCTTTCACTAGATTAGAGGGCTTAGTAGCATAATAATTACCTTCCCTTAGTAAAATACTAAATAGATGTAGGTACTCCCATCAAGTTCTGTTATTCACTACGTGCCACTAACTAATTTAAGAACATTACATCGGCGGGCAATCGTCCCTGTTATTGAATTATACCTAAACCTTCAAGAGTTGTAAGCTATTTAAGAAGCCAATAGCAATCCAATCCGATTCAACGGGAGACCATCGTGCATTGTTGATCTCAGCGATTGTCCCGTACCACATCTCTGGCTCAATCTCTCCGCCGTTCTCTGGCCTAAACCCCACGGCCCCCACCCCCCATATCAAAGCCCTTGAATCATCACCTACCGAACACATCTGCCTCCCCGAGCAAGATTGCCAAGTTACAGCATTGACGCTACCTTTATGCTTGCTTAACTCCATCAATGGTGTTGTCGGAAAGCGAATGTCCAATATCACAACTTTGTTACTGTCAATCCCAACTGTGGCTATGAACCTCGGATCGCATTTGTTCCACTCTAACCTCAACAAGGGAGAGTCTTGTGTAGGATTCTCAAAAATTATTGTCGATCTTTCTTTGTCTCTTAAATCGAAAACTCTCAACGACCCATCTCCAGAAACAGATGCAAAAACGTTGTGCACACCCCATGAAATGTCGTACACTTCTTTATCATGTGCCACCAACTGTGTGTCAACACTTTCTCTCTCTGTGTCCCAAATAGTACAAGTACTGTCGACGCTAGAAGTAGCCACACGTCGCACGTCAAAATCAGCCCAATCAAACGACGTTATAGCTGAATTGAACTCGCTGCTTTTGTTGCCGTTAAGCAGAGATTTGAGCTCAATGTGGTCATCATGAATTCGCCAGAGACGGAGGTAGTCACCGGAAGTGGCAATAATATCGGAATGGGAAGCGTCTTCGGAAGGTAAGAACATGACATTTGTGGGTGAATAAGGGTGGTCAAAGATCAGGCGACTGTCCGTGGTGAAATCACAGGTGTTAGAATTGAAATGGACTAACTCCACTTTGTTACTGTAATCCTCAAGGAAGCTCCCAACAGCGAGACGTGATTGTTTGTCATGGCGGACCGACCAAGCGACTGCGTAGATGGGCCACTGAGCCGTGTAAGTATATATTCCCGGTCTTTTATCTGAAGTGCTTTGCATGATTGCTCTACCAGGATGGATGTCCTATCTGAAAGTACTAACGCCTGATCAAAGCTTTATTGAAGTCCGTATTGAATATCCTGAAAGCACTCAAGCATTCATACTCATCTATAAAGTATAAACTAACCAGTTGAAAAGAAACAATAAAAAGATTTAACATAATTCTTTTCGAAATTAAGGGCTGTTTAGTGTTTAGTTTTCTGATTCAAAATTTTTATTTTAGATAAAAATAAAAACTGATTTAGTTGTTGATGTAAATGTAATTATATTTTTATTATTGATAATAATTATATACTAGATAAAGCTTAAAGTTAATTTTTAAATTTAACTAATTAACTAAATTTATTTAAATCTTGTATATAATATTTATTATTAAATTATCAGTAAAAATTATTATATTTATTAAAATAAAATTTTAATTATAATTATAATTTAATATTTATTTTTCATTATTAAATAAAATTTTGTTTAAAGATTTTTTAATTTAAATTATATTTATTGAAAACTATTAAATTAAAATTATTTTATTTTTTAAATTTAATATTTTGATTAATTATAGAAATTAAATTAAACTATTTATAATTTTTTTAATATTTAATAATTAAATTAATTATAAATGAAAATATAAAAACAAAAATAAAAACAGGAAGAAACTAAAACCAAAAATAAAATAAAAATTTTAATGAATAAAATTTTATTGAATATAAAAATAAAAATAAAGCAAAAAACAGGTCCTAAATAATTGTTAATTGATTCTTATGTCCTAATCTCTAGGATACTGCTTTGTCTGGCATTTGAAGCGATGGGAATAACTAAACCAGATTACAACACTATTTTTGACGCAGAGTGCCCGTGGCAGTCTGAGTTCTGGGTCAGTACAGTTAATTAGGTTCCCATGTCTACATGCCTAAGCCTTTCCACTTCTGTCTTTCACGCTCCCAGTACTATACTGTACATGCAACCCAAGAAGGACAAATTAAATCTTCTTTATCATTGTCCCTACTCATATAAATAGATGGTTGAGATAAGGTAGCACAGTATTTAAGTAGGGACAATGACACAGAGGATCAAGTCCCCAAGAAGGAACCGGTGAGTTTACTACTTTTTGACAAGATAAGATTACGATGATTTTCAATAGGACCAATTAAGCTCAAATTACTGAGCACTAACAAATGGTCTACAGCGATTAGTTAGAATGACCGGTAGGGTGAAATGGAAAATGTTTTACGGAAATTTGAATTGTTAGGATTAAAAGCTCAAAAATAAAAAATTTAGAAATAATCTTTTTATTAGTTAAGAATAAAATTGTACATTATTATATTTTTTTCAGATCTTGCATCTAACAAAATTTTTATTACGTGTTATTGTTGTTGAAAAATGTAATAAAATAGTTAAATTAAAGATAGAAAATCAAAATAAGCGAAAAAAATTAAAGATAAATAATTAAATAATAAGAATTAATTTGAACAATAATAATTATTATTTATTAATTAACTCATAATTCATTAGTTATTATGATTTACGAGTCATCATGTTTTTTAACTGATAATACTATCGGTCCTAGATCCATGATCCATCGTCGGTGAAACAAACAAAAGGGTCGGGGGGCGGAAACATTCCATGTTAATTCACTTGCATGGCATTGACAAGACAGGAAGAGAAACGTATAATTTTGCAGGCAAAGTATTGTCCTGGCATGCACGAATGCTCGATTCACAAATCTACGTCTCCTACCTCTGTCTCTGTCTATGTATATATTGATTTCTTTGCTTAAATTTGACATTTTATACACGCATACTTCTTTTTATTTCAAAGTAAATCATCTCCTAATTACACATTGTAAAATTGAAAAAACAACTGCTAGGGTTTAAATTTTGACTTCTTATGCTCCTTTCGTTTGTTATGCGTTCTCTGCAGTTTTCTGCTTTACATCTGTTTTTCATCAGTAAAAAAAGAGAAGGACGACGCTATTTCTTTCTAAGAAATTGTTTGTTTCTACTAAGAAGTTCTCTGTCTTTCTTTTCTAAATTCACACAGAACATAAAAATGAAGTGGTGCAAAGGGAAGGAAAGTTCAATTTCTCCTTTTTTTTTTTTTTTAGGGATGAAGCTAGACAATTGCATATAAAATGAACCAAAGGAAGCGAGATAATGAGTACCATTGCCATTGTGGGAGTTCACGAATTACTCCTTCTCTGTGTGCATAAAAGAGAAAGATATATAGAAGACTTGCACGTTGCTTACGAAGAATACTGCCCACTTGCTGCTTTCTGCATATCGTTACATTCAAAAAAAAACGTGAAGAGTTAAAAGAAAGAGGATGGAAATGTTGAAGAAAGCGTAGCACTTGAAAGCAATAAATACACATGGAAGAGAGAAATTAGGAACGACGAGTGAGGGAGGGAAAGTGAAGGGAAGGTGGAGCTACTGGTCAAATGTCCGTGTTAAAGAAGACACATGGTTTGGGTTTGGTTAACACAGTTTACTTTAAGCTAGCACGTTTTTTCAAACTCATTGGAGAACCAAAGTATTGATTCTTATCATTATTTCCCATTTTCTGATTTTATAGGTTAGGTCATCGTCAACTGCTTTTATACTTTCTAAAACATACTTGACCTAACATTTCTCCAAATTATAAAATGTATCAATTTATGAGAATAGAAGGTAAGTGTTTAAACAACCTCATTAAAGCTTCCTGTCTTTTCTTTTTATTTTATAAAAAGATTGCTTTTATGATTTGAACCCGTAATTTTTTGATAATAAAGAAATAACTTTTTTTAGTTGCTTTACAACTTGCCATCTTTCTAATATAATATTTACGTAAAAAAACCATAATTTTTTTAAGTTTCATGTTGTTAATTGATTAATTTGTAACCGAGGGTGGGAATAATTAACAATTATTTTTCGCATGTGATCATCACCTAATTTAGATTGTCCCTTTATCGAGATTAAAGGCTCCATAATCAAGGACTAAGAGAATGGGCAACTTGCCCAAGAGAATTGGCAATTTGGCTCAATTTCGACTACCTTAAATTATGTTTTGTCGCAAATTAAGTGACACAAGATGTAAAGTTGTAAATTGGAAAAGTCAACGGATCATCCTAAACATTAGTATGTTGCGAATGGAGCCCAAAATAATTGATCATATTGTACGGATCGACAAATGTTTTTTCTTTCTTGTAAACGATGTAGATCTAGTTTTCTAACTTTATTTTTGTGTGGGTATCAATTATCGGCTTCAGGCCCATGGCTCGGCCTACGCGGACCGAAATGGCCCGTAGGTCATGGGTAGCCTGCTGATAGGTAACCCGTGGCCTGATTTGCCTAGCCAGCCAGGCCACAGGCTGCCCACTGGGCCGTTGTTAGACATTATAATTTTTTTTTATTTTTCATATTTACAACATATATTTATTTATATTATGAATATATGTATTTATGTTTTTAAAACTTTTTATTTTATTTTTCATATTTACATAATATATAGATTATGCATATATATATTTATATTAATCTTAAAATGAATTAATCACTTTATTAATCCTAATGTATCAATTTCAAAATAATATATAAGTAATTCAGTTATCAAAATAAATAATTATAGTTTATTACATTGAAAATAGCTATTATTTTATTAAAATTAGAATGCATTTCATAAATTCTTTTGGGTTTTGATTTGTTTTTATAAAATATTTATTTCACTAAGTCAAAATAGTTTTTTTACTTTGTTTCTATTATTCTATAATCATTTTATTCTAATGAATCTAAATTTATATAAATTAAATTCATAATTTTTCTATCTAAATTCTAATATTAGAAGATTTATTTCTACCTATCTAAGTCACTCTATTTAAAAGTTTGCAATTTGTTAAGTGTAATTTCTTATATCCTTAATGGAAACATTGATTATGGATATAAGATATAACTTTAAATCCTTCTTGTCCTTAGAGACTAGAGTATTATAACGCATAAGCATATCATAGATGATATATTCTGATATTCATCTTTCATATAATGAATAAAATCGTTTGACTTTTTTTCATTTTAATTTATGTATTATATGACAACTTTAAATTATAACAATATATAATTAATCAATTAATGTAATAAAGTTATTGAGATGTATGTAATGGACTATGGTATGATTAATGAGAAAATTTTTTCAATTAATTACAAATTTATATCATAAGTTATTAAGTTAATAGTTAATTAGTTACAGTTAAAATTATGAATTATATTAATTATAAAATTTTAATTTACTTAAATTATTTATTAATTATTTTAGAGTAATTTGATATAACCAAATTCATGTATATGATGGACTATAATATGATTAATTAGAAAATTTTATACAATTAATTACAAATTTATATCAAAAGTTATTAAGTTATTATGTTAATAGTTAATTAGTTATAGTTAAAATTATAAATTACATTACTTATAAAATTTTAATTTACTTAAATTATTTACTATTTATTTTTAGAGATAATTTGATATAACCAAATTCATGTATCATATAATTAATAAAATCATTTTACCTTTTTCTCGTT
>JANZXR010000004.1:27967908-27978858 GCA_027575705.1 Erythroxylum echinodendron | reverse complement strand
GTCCCCTGTGTTTTGGATGCTGCTTCCCTGACTTCTTTATTGTCTACTGGCGTTTTATTTCCTAAGATCAATTGAGACTTCTCAATTTGATTAGGGGTGGCGGTAGCCCCCCCTTGCCCCCCTAGGCTACCGCCACTGCATATACACTGTAATACTTATCCACGTATCTACAATCTTCTAGACCGATGTTTGCATTTTGTTTAGAATTGTAAATTGACGAAATAAAATACAATCTTAATTACCATTTTATTGGAAAGTCAGAATTTTTTTTAAAACAAAGTTCTCACTTTTGTGGTAGTCTAATGCTGCGTTTGGATTTATGGTGCGGTAGAGATAAGTGCTTATTTACAGCAGTTTTGAAACACAATTACATGCTTGAATTTACAGGTGAATAACCAAAGGTTGAAGGAAAGTATGGTGCCACCACAGAAATCGATAAGTAGAAAGAGAGTTACGGTAGGAAAGTATTTTTGCAGTAGAAATTCTGCTTTCCATTAATAATCTTATGATAATTATTATTTTCTATTATACCCTCAACTAATAGAAAGCAAGTCCAATGTATATGACTAATTATATATTTTTATGAACTATTTTATTTACTAAATTTATGGTCTTTGGCATTCTAGAAAGAGAGTTACGGTAGGAAAGTATTTTTGCAGTAGAAATTCTGCTTTCCATTAATAATCTTATGATAATTATTATTTTCTATTATACCCTCAACTAATAGAAAGCAAGTCCAATGTATATGACTAATTATATATTTTTATGAACTATTTTATTTACTAAATTTATGGTCTTTGGCATTCTATAACCAACACAGTCGTCCTAATGATAAGAAAAGAAATTGGAAAGACAAGTAGGAGTGGCCTAATTGGTTTTAACTTCTCACTTAAGACTCTCCTTTATAAGAGGTCTTAAATTCGAGTCATTGAAAAGAAAAGGAGAGGGGAATTTTTCCTGCAGCTAAAAGTGAGACGTCCGTAATTGATCCGACAATGTAAGAATCTGAGCAACCTTGGGGCTTCAAATTTACCTCTTCTTGAGGTGAGGTCTTAGGAGCATGTCGGATCAATTACAGACGTCTCGTTTTTAGTGACTACATAGGAACTCGAGAGATCTTGAAGTTTCAAATTTACTTTTTCTTGAGGTGGAACCTTAGGTCGTAAAATTGAGACACTTAATGTATTAAAAAAAAAAGAAATTGGAGAGAAAGAAGGAAAATCTACAACCTTTTATTTTTTTTAGGTCCAACTTATCACTTAATAAAAACATTAGAAAAGAGCATTACGAAAAAGAAAATTTTTGTAATAGATTGAGAAAAGTTAATCTCGAATTAAAATTAAACATTTGTGAAATGTTAAATTTTCTTTTAAACGTGTTAAAAATATTAATATTTAAATTCAATTATAGTAAAAAAATATTAAAGTAATTTGATCTTTTTTCATGATTAAAATTTAAAACTTGTTTATTCTGCTCCTGTTGAATTCAATTTCGAACTTAATAAACTTAAAACTCAAACTAGACATTCCCGTTAGCATTCGTAACAGATATGACAATGACTTAGGCTGATGCGAGTCTACTCTAATTGTTCGAGTTTTCTTGAGTTCAGCTTTAAAAAAATTCATTTGAAACTCAAACCTTCAAACCTCACCTGATTGCCAAGCCACGGACTGTCACTTCTCATCCCCTCTGAAATCACCTACTGTCTCCTACTTTTCTAACTAACAATTTTTGATTTAATTTTTTTCCCAAAAATAACATAAAACTCTACCTGAATCAAAGATGAAAGGAACTAACCAAGCTTCAGACATGAGAAAGGCAAATGAGCTTCGTAATAAAAAAGTCACTCTCAACACTCAAGAAGCAAAAGCAAATGTAAAAGTTACGTAACTAAAAGCAGAAGAAGAAGACATAGAAGCGTTTGAAGAAAACTCGTAGGAGAACAAGATATTTGATTTAAGTTTTTGTGAGAAGTTACAGAAGTGGAAGTAGAAAAAGAAAATATGGAAGCTACCAAAAAAGATGGGGAGCAACTCAGATAAAAAGATTCTGTAAGTTGAACAACAAGCCCTACTTGTTAATAATATATACATGGGTTTCAAGTCGGATCAACCCAACTCAAATCTTTTTTTTTTATTTCAAGTTTAAGTTGAAGTCTAATCAATTAAAAACAAATTTATTGACTTTGAAATAGATCATATTGGAGTTGAGCCAATTTGCCATTTTTAATTCTTATTGCTCCTCTCATTTATTTTGTTGGTTTATGAAAGGTAAAATACTGAAACAGATAGCTAATCAAGCAGAGGTCTTTCCGGTGAAAATCACACTTTTCATTGCACTACACCATTGGGTTTTATGCAAAAAAAAATTGTACGAAAAAGACTATGCTATAGGTAGCTTAATATTTACAGAGAAACGAACAGAATGAAGAAAGAATGGCTCTGCTATTGGTGCGGCGTCGAGCAACCTGCGCGGCATAAAGGACGATAGTACTGTACAACTTGTCTGTTTTGTTTTTGTGCTTTATTTGTCCTCTTGCTTCTGATCTCGACTTGAACTCATTTCTTTTGGTGTCGAATGGGTTTGAGGAAATATGTAGAGTTGCTTTGTTATCACAGTAGAGTGGTATGGGGCTTTGTTGTGGTTGCTCTAAATCTTGAAGAATATACGGTATCCAACGCAGTTCACAGACGGTGGATGCCATGCTACGATACTCGGCTTCCACTGAAGACCTACTAACTGTGTTTTGCTTCTTTGGCTTCCATGAAATCAAGGAATGTCCCAAAAATATCCAGTAACTGGTGAGGGACTTCCGACTGAAAGGACAAGATGCCCAATCCGAATCTGAATATGCAATTAAGGATGTGGTTGGCTGAACAGGGTAGAAAATGCCATGACTCATCTTCCCTTTCAAATACCGTAGCAAATAAATTACGGCATGCCAATGAGGCTTTCGAGGTGCTGTTACGAATTGACTAAGCTGCTGGACGGTGTAAGCAACATCCAGTCTGGTGTAATTCAAGTAAAGCAACCTCCCTACTACTCTCCTGTATTTTTCAAAATTCTCCATGCAACCTCCCTCGTCAGCACTTAATTTGGTACCAGGGGCAATTGGTACAGGGGCTTTCGTGGCATCTGTCATGCTAGTTTCTTTCAAAATATCACAGATAAACTTCCTTTGTGACAAAACCATACCACTCTCTGACGTTGCAATTTCTATTCCAATAAAGAACCTCACATGTCCTAAATCTTTAATCGTGTATTTAGAATGTAGGAAGCTTTTTACCTCAGTTATCAATTCCTCATTTGGACTCATTAATAACAAATCATCAACATAGATTATCAAGGCAAGAAAATTCATACCGGTACCTCTCGTGAACAGGCAATTGTCAGATTCAAACTGAATGAAGCCTAAACTCTTCAATTTCCCAGTGAGTTCTTGATTCCACTAGCGTCCAGCTTGTTTCAACTCGTAGATTGATTTTTCAAGTTTACAAACTTGACCTAGTACCCCTTTGTGTACCCTTGTGGTGGCATCATGTACAGATCTTCTTCAATCGAACCATGAAGGTATGCATCGTTGACATCACATTGGCGTACAGGCCAGTTATGTGAGGAAGCAACTGCTACAAAGGTTTTGATGGTTACGGCTTTGGCAACAGAGGAGAAGCTTTCGGAGTAGTCGATCCCAAATTGCTGGTTGAATCCTTTCGCGACGAGCTTTGATTTTAATTTGTCTAGGGTTCCATTTGGTTTGTATTTTACCCTATAAACCCACTTTGATGCAATTACTCTTTTTCCCTTCAGTAAATCTACCATCTCCCATGTCCCATTATTTTCTAAGGACCTCAACTGCTCATTCATGGACTCTACCCATCGACAATCCTTGGCAGCAATCTCGTATGAACTGGGCTCGTACTCAATAGATACATTTGCAAAAAAATGGTTATGGGATTCAGAAAAATGTAAAGATGAAGAGTCTACGAAGTTTGGTGAAGGGGATACAGTACCTAAACTGATCGATACAGCAGCATCATCTTCAAGAGGGACTTGGGTAACGGTTCCAGAAACGAAGTCGTCATACCATTTGGGTTTGATTCTTGTTCTTGTGCTGCGTCGGAGAATGATTGGTGATGATGGTTGTTCTTTTTGGTTAGATTGACTACTGTCAGACTGGGTTGCTAAAAGAGAAGATGGAGCTTCATTTGGCTCAAGGTAGATGTCGATGTTTTCTAGGTCTGGATTAGTGATTTGCTGGGTGACTTTTCTACTTTGGCTTTTTTGGTGTGGGCTCTGTCTATGTGGGCTTATAGGGATTGGATCAATTTCTGATTGAAGTTGAAAAGGGCTATTGTCTTTAATTTCAAGTGTTTTGTATGGATATGTGTGTTCATGAAACACTAAATCACGTGATGCAAAAATTTTCTTGGTTTGTAAGTTCATTAATTTGTAGGCTTTGTAGCCTGTCATGTACCCTAGGAAAAGACATTTTTGGGCCCTAGGCTCAATTTTGGTTTTGATAGGTTTAATATTAGTAGCAAAACAGAGACAACTGAAGACCCTCATGTGATCATATACGGGTACTTGCCCATTTAGCTTTTCGTATAGTGACTGCCAATTTAGGACTTTAGTTGGTAGTCGGTTTATAATGTAGGTTGCCGTTAAAACAGCTTCTCCCCAAAAAACTTCAGGCAATTCAGCATTGAAGAGTAATGCTCTAGTAACTTGTAACAAATGTTTGTGCTTTCTTTCAACAATGCCGTTTTGTTGAGGGGTATATGGATATGTCCTACGGTGTAATAATCCTTTGGACAATAAAAACTCACTGCATTGGTGGTTAACAAATTCGCTACCATTGTTGCTTTGAATGGCTTGGATGGTTCGCTTAAATTGGTTTTCTACTTAGGAAAAGAAATTTTTTAAGGTTGCAAAGGTTTGGGTCTTATTATTTAGTAAGAAAGCCCATGTGGCCCTGGTATAATCGTCCATGATTGTTAAGAAGTAACGTGACCCATCTAGTGTAGCAACTTTTTACAAACCCTATAAATCAACATGGATTAATTCAAATGGTGCTTGGGTATGTGTCGTGTGTTTTGGAAAGGGAGTCCTTTCCTGTTTTGCTAATGGGCAAATATCACATATATGATCACTAGGGACTTCAACTGAGATTGACGAAATACGTGACATTTTGTCAAAAGATGTGTGTCCAAGACGAGAATGCCAAACTTGAAAATTGTTCGTAACAGTGCAAACAGTATGGTTTTGCTCATAAAAGGCTAAAGGAGGACCTTTTAAAGTTCCCGATGGAAGAAAAGAATCGCTATTTAAGGTGTAGACGCCGTTCCCAGTCCCTCCGATTGCTACGATATCGTCAGTCCGAAGGTCCTGTAAAAAACATTTGTCAGGAAGAAAAATGGCTGCTAATTTATGTTGTGCAGTTACCTTACTTACAGACATCAGGTTATGTTGAAAAATTGGAACGTGGAGGACTTCGGACAAGGGCAAGCTAGGATGGGGAATGACTCTACCGATGTGTTGAATGGTTTGGGTGGTTCCACCAGGTAAATTAACAGGATTAAGGCATTTATTTTCCATGTAGCAAATAAATTTGTTCAGGTCTGAGCAAATATGGGTAGACGCACCAGTGTCTATTATCCACGAACCCAGTTCAGACTTAATAGCTGCAAGGATTAAGTGATTAAGTGCGTTACCTGAATAATTAGAGTATCCTGCAAAATTCACCTCATTTATCCCTTTGCCTTTGATCATCTTCTGCAGCTCTTACTGAATCATTGATGAGAGATTGGTATTCCAGTCGGGTTGTCTTGAGACTACTTCTGATGGAGTATGACACCTTTCTGTAGCTCCTTCTGGAATCGCGACGGCCATATTTGTTCCTCTCTTTTTTAGCTGCTACCTCTTTTCTTTGTACCATTCAGGGTATCCGTGCAGTTCGAAGCAAGTTTCCTTGAGGTGCCTAAATTGCTCACAATGTTCACAGAATCGATCCTCCTTCTTCACAAAGGGTTTCTTTCTTGTGAAACTTCCTTGACCTGGCTTCTTTGTGGTCCTTGTTTTAGCTTCCATAGCTATGTTTATCTGGCCAACTCCTTCAGTACCCGCAGTAATATTCCTTTGTTTTTCGACAGTTAGAATCATGGCATAAGATCTATTCACAGTGGGCAAAGGATCCAACAACATTATTTGGTTAACCACATGAGCATATTCTTCGTTTAGACCCATTAAAAACTAGGTAACCCTAACTTCGTTTTCTGTTTCGACGTAATGCCTAGCAACTCCACAAGAACATATAGGGGCAGGTTTAAGAGAACTAATATCATCCCATAGGCACTTGACCTTGGTATAATAGGCAGAAACTGATTGATTACCTTACTTAGAAGAGCTGATCTCTCTTCTCAGGGAGTACATCATTGGACCATTACTCTCTCCAAATCGCTCCTTGAGTTCCTCCCATAAATCTCTTGCGGATGGCGCAGATAGAAAAGCATCCTTTAATTCTTTACAGATGGTGTTGGTAATCCATGAGGTAACAAGACTGTCAGCTTTTTCCCAGTTCTTCACCATTACTGGATCTCCAGTGGGTTTTTGGTAATCGCCGGTGACAAACCCCAATTTGTCCTTATCCTTCAACGCTGTTATCATAGAACGACTCCAGGAAAGATAGTTATCTCCATCAAGCAGAGTAGTGACTAATATCATGCCGGGGTTGTCGGCGCTGGTGATAAGGTAAGGGTCATCATTGTTAGTTTAGGTAGTGAGTTGAGTGTTTCGGGTATTTGCAGTAACACTGGCTTCTCCTTCCACAACTCCCTCCATGGTTCAAATAAAATTGTGAGTAAGTGAGTTTGATGAAAAAAATGTAATCTTAAGACCCAGTTAGCACTGATACCATGAAAAGTAAAATACTAAAACAGATAGCTAACCAAGCAGAGGTCTTTCTGGTGAAAATCACACCTTTCATTGCACTACACCGTTGGGTTTTATATTAAGAAAAATTGTACGAAAAAGATTATGCTATAGGTGGCTTAATATTTACAGAGAAACGAACAGAATGAAGAAAGAATGGCTCTGCTACTGGTGCGGCACCGAGCAACCTGCGCGACATGAAGGACGATGGTACTGTACATCTTGTCTGTTTTGTTTTTGTGCTTTATTTGTCCTCTTGCTTCTGATCTCGACTTGAACCCGTTTCTTTTGGTGTCGATTTGTTTTGTTCGTGGGTCCAACAGTTTATCCCTGTAGTCAATTGATTAGTTGTAATTTAGTGACAAAATACTTTAAACTCATTTTTTTTAATCTTATACATGTTCAAATATATATGATAAAGTTCGTGGGATAAATATATATTGCTAATGAAATTATGATAATATTATAATAATGAGATTCATATTGTATTTATGTATTATTCCTAAATTGTTTTTAGTCATTGTTCTATTTTGAATAAACATTAATAGGGCATAAAAGACTAGTGTATGTTATGCTTCTTCCTTATAAAAGAAGTAATTAATCTCATAGACTAAAGTATGAAGATATATAAACAAAAGTTGGGTGATTGTTAGAGAACAAATTTGCTGAACTGATCTTATATGAGAATTCAACTTGGAATATTACTTGTATGTTTATAAAAATTCTCATTATAATAATTGCATAAATGATTATTTAATTGAGATTTCAAAAGTTATTTCATATAAGAATTGCTATATTTTGATACTACTTGTAACTTATTTTAGTCAATAGTAGCTCAATTGTTAATCATTGTATATAACATAAATTATATGGAGGTAGTTGAGTAATCAATATAAGATTAATTGCTTTAAAATAATTACAGACAATGTTCCATTGCTCTCAATTATTATTGATTCAAGAAATCTTTGGTTAAGGTAGAACGACACTAGAGATGTCAATTTCAGCCTGACTAGGCCTAACCAGTGGTCAATGAGTTTGACCCTGTCAATTCGGCCCACGGGCCGGGGTAGAAAGGCCACGGGAGTGGAATTGGTGGGTAGGCTGGACCGCTGGCCGGTCCGCCACCTTATTAACTTATAATAATTTTTATATATTAACTTAATAATTAATAATTAACTTAAGTAAATTAAAAATTTGTAATTAATGTTATTCATAATTGTAACTATAACTATTAATTTATTAACTTTTCATATAAATTTCTAATTAATTGAATTAAATATCCTAATTAATCATATCATTATATATATCTCAATAACTTTATTATATCATAATTAATTACTTATATGTTGCTGTCATTAATAGTTATCACATAATACATATATTAAAAAGAAAAAGGTGAAAATTTTATTAATTTTATGAAACGTGATTTTGGTTTTGTCAATTCTCTCTTATAATAATTATGAAATAACTTAAGTAAATTAAAAAATTGTAATTAATATAATTCATAATTTTAACTATAACTATTAACTTTTTATATAAATTTCTAATTAATTGAATTAAATGTCGTAATTAATCATAACATTACATACATTTCAGTAATTTTATTATGTCATAATTAATTACTTATATGTTGCTATAATTAATTATCAATTCTATCTTATAATAATTAATAAATAACTTAAGTAGATTAAAAATTTGTAATTAATGTAATTCATAATTTTAACTCTAACTATTAATTTATTAACTTTTCATATAAATTTCTTATTAATTGAATTAAATGTCCTAATTAATCATACCATTACATACATCTCAATAACTTTATTATATCATAATTAATTAATTATATGTTGTTATAATTTAAAGTTGTCACATAATATATATATTAAAAAAGCGAAAATTTTATTAATTTTATGAAATATGAATATATGATATGTTTATAATACTCTAACGACGAGAAGTATTTAAAGTAATACTTATATCTTATATTAAAGTTTCCATTAAGGATATAAAAATTACTCTTAACAAACTTTTAATTAGAGTGACTTAGGTAGATATGAATTTCTAACATTAGAATTTAGATAGGAGAAAAAATTATGAATGTAATTTATATAAATTTAGATTAATTAGAATATAATGATTTTAGAAACAAAATAAAAGAACTATTTTTGACTTAATGAAATAAATAATTTATAAAAACAAATCAAAATAATTTATAAAATGTATTCTAGTTTCGATAAAATAATAGTTATTTTCAATGTAATAAACTTTACTTATTTGTTTTTATAACTGAATTACTTATATATTATTTTGGAATTGAATAATTGATATATTAGGATTAATAAAGTGATTAATTCATGTATAAATACATATATGCATAATGTATATATTATGTAAATATGAAAAATAAAATAAAAAGTTTAAATTGACTTGTTTACAGATAAAGAAAAATAATACTTTAGTTATCTTGAAAAGTCAATCCTCATCATACAGATTAAAGTATACACCTGCTGATCACAATTACTGTTCACACAACTTCGCATTCAACGAGAATCACAAGCAACCCAGTAATCCAAATTCATCATCACCAATCATAACAAACTGCAAATGCCATCGGCTAGCATTCCGATTGCTACAGACGAATAGCCTCCTAAAAAAGTCGCATTCGCAGTCAAGAGGAAGATCCTCCACCCATTAGTAAACTCACCTATAGCGCGGCGGTGGCTCATGATCCCCAAGAAGAAGCTGACAGGGAGGCAGTAGATTGGCCAACAAAAAACCTTGTTGACATTGAGGAAGGCGACATTAAAATCATTACAAAAGGCAATGACAACGGAATCTTTCTATCCCAGAAATTCAAAGAAAAATTGGACCAAAAGTGGACACAAGCTGTTGTCGTCAAATTATTAGGTAGGCGTATAGGATTTCGGATCCTCAGTCAACGCCTGAAATCCTTGTGGCAGCCTCAGGGTTCGATGAAGATTATAGAATTAGATTATGATTTTTACCTGGTCAATTTTATCACCGAAGCCGACTACCTGAAAGTTTTAACGCATGGCCCCTGGATCATATTTGGACACGGTCTCTCGGTTGAGCGTTGGAACCCTACATTCCAACCGGCGTTAGGCACTATTCCCCACATAGTCGTCTGGGTAAGATTCCCAGACCTCCCCATTGTGCGCTATCATCCCCCAAATTCTCGAGGCTCTTAGTAATCTGCTTGGATACACATTCGAAATTGATGAAGCCACACTGAACATGCAAAGAGGAAAATTTGCCATAATTGCAATTGATATTGATCTAACCTTACCACTTTGTCTCTCGGTGGAACTTGATGGCGAGACGTTACGGGTTACGTACGAAGGTCTCTCCCAGATTTGTTTCCACTGCGGGAAGGTTGTTCACGACTTGGGGACCTGCAATCCCCTTCCTCCTACCGACCCCAACAACCAAAACCAACCGCAACCCAGAGTTGTCACTGAGCAGGGAGGCGATTCGCATCAACGAGGCGACCCACCTTTGTCGAATCGCGACCAGAGTGAGAACCACCGCGTAGAGAGGGGCGAAGCGACAGAGCTAGGTCTCGGCCCGTGGATCCAAGTCCAACGATCGATTGTGCGTCCCGTCCACCAACGGCCCTCTCCAAGTCAGCCTCGGAACCCCCACGCAAACGTAAGGACGAGTAGTTTACGATATGCGGTGCTGACATATGCCACAGTCGAAGAACCTTCACCCACTTCTATGCAATGTTGCAAATATCGTACTAGATTTGGTATCGGATTGGGATCTAGTATGGTACTATACCAGTATCGGTCAATATCGGATACCGTTTCGGGTAATTTTTAAAATTTATAAAATAGTTCCCAAATTTTTTTAAGAATTACAAAATAGTCCATTGTCATATTGTATAGTTGTACTGTATATTTTTAAGCTTGTCTCTAAAAATCAAAATAATAAATAATAATCACAATTAATATGAAATAACAATAATTTTAAGATATTTCACATATAAATAATAACCACAAT
>JANZXR010000004.1:27943057-27967808 GCA_027575705.1 Erythroxylum echinodendron | reverse complement strand
TCTAACATACCATCCAATTCCAATCCATTGGAGGACCAACACAATTACACAAATCCATAATTTCATTTTCAACCCACCATTCCAATTTTCCAACACAACCCACCATCCCAAGTTTCCAACACAACCCACCAACACAAATGGCAATTTTTAACCGACCATAAAGGCATAAACCATTCCAAATTTCCAACACTACACTACACAATCGGATTTCAACCCATCAAACCCATCACTACATAATCAGATTCCAACCCATCAACACTACACAATCGGATTCCAACCCATCAAACCAACACTACACAATCAGATTCCAACCCATCAAACCAACACAAATCTGATTCCATTATTCCAACCCACCAAACCAACACAATCACAGATTCAAATTCATTGAATAATGAAAAAGGTTTTGAAAAAATAACACACACCCAAGAATCAAGATCGGGTCTTCGTCGGGAGGGATGATGAGGACGGGACAGTCGGGTGACTGGGGTGGCTGAGACAGCAACGAGTGGTGACGGCCGGTGACGAGGAGTGACGGTGAGGAAGTGCGGTGCAGCTGAGACCGAGGAGCGGTACGATTCTTGAGTGCTGAGGAAGGAGAAGGACCGAAGGAGAAGAGAGTGGAGATTGCGGGTACGATGGCGACTAGCGAGGGCGAGGGCAAGGAGCAGACGGCGGCGGCGAGCTAGAGAGAGAGGAGCAGACGGCGGCGAACGAGAGAGAGAGAGGAGAGTGATAGAGTGAGAGTTGGGGGGGGATCGTGGGTAATTACGTTTAAAGTTCCAGAAATTGCAATTTAGTCCTTGCAATTTTCGGAACTTACGGTACCGTCCGGAATTAATGATTCCGACTGGTAAACGCCGGTACCGGCCAGTATTTGCGGCCTGTACCGACGTTGAAGATTTCGTACCAGTTTTCGGCTGGTAAGGTACCTTCCGGCCGGTGCCGGCCACTACGGTACGAAATCAGAAACTTTGACTGGCACCCATTAATATTGGATATTATTTTGAATTAACTTTTTAGATTATAAAATAGTTTCTCAATTTTGATATAATTAAAATTTAGTCCCATATTATAATTAAAATTAAAATTATTTTAAATTTTGATTTAATAACTAAATTTATTAAAATTATCATAAAAATATTATTTTTACATGATGTTTTAAAAAATATTTTTCATATTTAAAAATATTTAAACATAAACTTTTTTAATTTATATATTTGACTCGATATTTTTTCGATATTTTGGTATGCCAATCAATATTGATAAGTAATATGATTGGTATAACTCAAAATTTTGTAGTACAATTGATAATATTATTTGATATGGTAAAAAACAATTTTGTACCGATTTACAATTGACACAATACGGTATGATCGGTATGATATGATATTTATGACATTGATAGAAAAGAATATAAGTGAAGGCAAAAGTGCAATTAGAAAAGCCTGTGTAAGTATTTAAATATGGAAATGTTGTGATCTCTACCCTCATTTGACTACGTGAGTTGGCATAAAAAATGATCAACTAGAGTTACCTGTAAGCATTGTTTTTCACAGAGACAATGGTATCTATGCATTACTTATTGAAAAAAGGAAAATTTTGAATACTACTGTTTGCATTAAAATTTAACTTAGATCTAAGCATTTGGGTGTATTAAATTTTTTAATTTTAAAATATTTGATTTAAATCTTATATTAAGGGAATCCTAATTTCTTATCAGGGTTCTATTAATTTTAACATGTGTAAACATTTCTTTTATTATTTTCTATAGACTCTTTTTGTCAATTAAACATTATAGCTAGCAAAGAGGACCCACGATTCTTCTCTTGCTCCCAAACATTGCTTGCTTCATTGTTTATTGAAAAATTTGATTGAATCCCTGATTTCTCATGCTTTTTTGGAATATGAGCGTCTCCTTCTCTCTTTGTGTCTCCTTCTCTGGTCTATAATTTCTTAAACATTTTCCTAACAGAGGATAATATGATAAAAAGGATTACAAAATAGTGGATCTCGACATTATGGAGTTACGAGTTAAGCATGTTCATTTTCGTAAGATTTGTTGGGAAAAGATTTATCTATAATAGAAAAGTAAAATATTTGCATCTATAGAAGAAATGAGAGTTGGGAAAAATAAACACAAGTTAAAGATGAAACTTCAACCTAACAATTTCTATATTTATTAAAATACAAATCATAGTTAATTAATCTACGTTGGTAGCTATTTTTAAGGAAATGTCATTTTTTTCCTTTTATTTTATCGGGGATAATCTTTGTTTTATATAATGCTTGTAATTGTTAAAAGTATATACTTGGATTTTTGTGGTTTCTTGCTTATAAGTTTACCTTATGCAATTTTTTTGATGCATAATAGGATGCAACTTTGATTGTAACCTAATTTGTATAATCTAAAACCCAATTTAGGCTTATTTGCAATTTCTTCTTCTAAGTTTGATTAATCTAAAGTTAATATGAAAAATTTTCTAGCATCTTTCCATCCTCACTAATCTCCACTAACATCCATTATTTATTAAAAGAAGTTTAAGCCAGTAAAGTTAGCAATATGTATGAGGAACCATTTCAAGAGGAGTCACTATCCCAAGATGTACTCTTACAATCAGTTCATGGATTTGAAAAGTCATTTGAAGTATTGTAAGAAGTCTCAATAAAGGAATTCTTGTGGGACTAGTTACTTACAGACTAAAGTATGAAGATAATTAAACAAATATATCGGTGCTTGTTAGAGAACAAGGTCACTGAACTAACCTTATATGAGAATTTCATTTGGAATTTTCTTTATATGTATATTTAAATTCTCATTGAAATGATTATATAAATGATGGATGACTAATCTCAAAGAGCAAAGCACTATTGACGATGATTTGTTAAAACTATAGATGTCTTGCCTATTGGTTTAAGCCCTACAGCTAATCAATTGGTTGTAGTTTAGTGACATAATTATTTAAAGACAGTATTTATCGTATACATAATATGTACATACATAGCAAATGAAGTTATAATGAGATTATAATTATGAGATTAATATTGCATTTATGTATTATCTCCAAGTCATTCTTAGTCATTGTTCTATTAAAACTAGATATTAATAGAGCATAAAAAGACTAGCACATGTTATATTTCTTCCTTATGAAAGAAGTAATTAATTTTATGGACTAAAGTATGAAGATACTTGAACAAATATATGAGTGCTTGTTAGAGAACAAGTTTGCTAAACTGACCTTATATGATAACTTCATTTGGAATATTCTTGTATGTCTATTTAAATTCTCATTATAAAGATTATATAAGTGATCATTTGACTTAAAATCTTCAAAGTTATCTCACATAGGAATTATTATATTTTAATACTACTTATGACTTATTCTAATCAAGGATAGGTCAGTTGATAGTCATTGGACATTTTATGAACTATATAGAGGTAATTGATTAATCAATATTGATTCATCACCCCAAAATGATTTGGGATAATGTTTCATTTTTTTATTAGTATTGACTCGAAAATTCTTAGCCGAGGTGCAATGACACTTTGGAAATGGTTTTCAAGTTTCATGAATTGAATCAATTACTAATGGTGAAGAACTAATATGATTGGACTCAAATAAAGTGGAAATTAATTTTATGCTTTATGTTTAATCAAAACATTATATGATGAAATGATTGAATTATATGAAAAAAATCATAATGGAGAAGTTAGACAAAACTACTTTGACATTCCTAAATATTTAGGTGGCCATGATGTATTGCTAGATACCAATCTTGATCTATGAATATGAATTATTTAATTAGGAAAATAAAGATGAATTAAAGAAATTTAATTTATCTAATATTAAATATGATTTAGGTTATAATTTATATCAATTACTAACATATATAGGAACCTAATGAATCACACATAAAGAACGAGTTTAAAAAAAAGAAAAAGTGTTTTAATCAAGTTGAACTTGATTGTAAAGTTTGAGAAAATTTATGATTAAATATGAGATAATTAATAAATAATAATCAATATGAGATATTCGATGTTATTGGCTTAATTCTAATTAAATTTTAATTGAAATTAAAATTTAATTTCAATTAAAATACTAAATGTCACAAACATATTATAAATAGACTTAGGCTCCAATGCAACTAGCACTTCTTGTTTAACCCTCTCTTCAATAATTGCAAACTTCTTTTAACATATTATGTGAATATCATTAGAGGTTGGATACTTATGAGACTAAATAAGCCAATTTCAAAAATAGTTTGAGGGAAATGACAAGAAAATTATCAAACTTCACACTAAGTTACAAATTATGATTTATGCTTTATTATGTTTTATGATAATCATTTTATATAATTTAAAGTAATTTTGACTTTCAAAAAATTGAAATAAAAAGTTTTGTGTTTATTTCACTGTTCATAGGATCATATCCCACTCCGATTTTCTAATAGTGGTATTAAAGTCAATTTTAATTGTGTAATTTGATTAAATTGCTCGGTTGTCATTTATTTAATAAAAATTAAGGCTGGAAATTTATCTTAATGTGTTAGAGTTTGTTTTAATTTTCTGAAAATTAAAACTTATCATCTTTTGTTTTACATTTTCTGAAAATTAAATTTGCAACCTCCAATACTTGTTCTGAAATTGATTTATAGTGTTTAAGGAAAAATGTTATACATGCCATGCCTCTGAAGTCATATAATTTTTACATTTTGTTCTTATTTCGAAACTTGGAATTAATCTTTTCATTCTTCATACTTCTGGGTATGTTTATGTGCTTAATTTCTGTTGACTATTGAATGTCTTAGCCCCTCATGAGTCAAATATTATTGGTCAAGGCAGACTTTTTATTGGCCATATGCGATTTTCATGTGCCAAGATTATGGAGAGATTGAAGGAAAATCGACAAAATCCTTGTAAACGGAAGCTTAAGTTTTGCACTATAAATAAAGGGCTTAAATTACTGAGTCCTTTGCACTAAAAACAAAACCAATCCTTTCATTCTTTCTTCAGTTCTTTTCTATATATTTGATAAGGTTTTAAAAGCTTTTGGTTCCAGCCTTTGTACTTTTATACATTCTCTATATATTAGTAAATTTGGCTCACCCTCCAGCCGTTGATGTAGGTCACATTGACTGAACCATGTAAATTCTTGTGTTCTGTCTCATTTATTTTGTTTTTCTTTATTTTTTGTTATTAAGATTCAGGTTGTTAAATTAGACCGGTATCTAATCCAAGGGCATTTTTTCTTAACAAGCTGGTATCAAAGCTTCTCTTGTTTTTCTAAATTACCATATGCTCTGTGGTTGCCACTAAGGTAGATCCTTCATATCAGAAAATAACTTAGATTTTATTGTGAGTCCAAACGGGACCAACTGTCTAAAATTTATCTTACAGGGCCCACAGCCTCAATTTTATCTTGTGTAGCCCACTGCCTCTATTTTGTAAACGGAGTTCAATTTTTCTTATAGGGCCCACGTCTCGACTTTACTTGTGAGCCCGTGTCCAATGCTTTTGTATGGCTAGCTATCTCGATTTTGTGTGTGGGGCCCACTTGTCGAACAATAGTCAGAATATCAACTTTTTAGCCATCATGACGATAACAAAGACCTCTATTGAAAAGTTGAACCAGAGAATTAACTTTAGTATGTGGCAGCTCAAGAAGTAGGCCATTTTAATACACGATGAGTGTGAGATTGCACTTGATGGAGTAGAGAAAAAGTTAGCAGATGTGACATTAGATAAATTCACAGATCTAGATAAAAAGGCTAGATCAGGCACCATATTGAATCTTTCCGATGAGGTTTTGTAGGAGGTTATTGGTGAAAGAACAGCTAAAGGTATGTGGGACAAGTTGAAAGCCATGTATATGAAGCAGATGGTGGAAAATCGGCTTTATTTGAGACAGAAGTTGTACATGTTGAGGTTGACAAAAGGTACATCTATTCTTTCACATCTGGATCAATTTGATTCTCTTATTTTATATTTAAAGAATGTAGATGTAAAAATTGAGGATGAAGATTAAGCCATATTGTTGTTATGTTCCCTCCCCTAGTCCTTTAAATATTTTCATGACACTATGATTTATAGGAAAGAGTTAGTCTCATATAATAGTATTAAGTTTGTATTAAAGTCAAAAGAGCAGATTAATAAGGACATCACTAGGGAGACTAGTGGAAGTCAGGTAGAGGGACTATTTGTAAGGGGTATATCTGAAAACAGAGATTTTAAAAAAAGTAGATCCAAAAACAGTTCAAAATACAGATATAGACATAAAATTGAAATTATTGCAAAAAAAAGGGGCATATAAAGATTGACTGCTATAAATTGAAAAATAAGGAGAAAAATAAAATTCAGCAGAATAAAAACAACATCACTAAGGCTAATGTAACGGCAGATGAGAATGAGAAAATTATCTTTATAGCCACAGAAGATAAAGTTAGGTCTAATAAGGAGTGAATTTTAGATTTGGGTTGTTCTTACCACATGAGTCCTGACAGGAAGTGTTTTTCCACTTATGAGTCATTAGATGGTGGAATTGTTTTGATGGGTAATAATGCTGCCTGTAAAGTTGTTGGTAAAAGTACAGTCCAGATCAAAATATATGATGGTATCATTAGAACTCACTGATGTTAAACACGTTCCAGATTTGAAGAAAAATATCATCTCTTTGGGCACTCACGATTCTCAAGGGTGCAAGTTCTCAGCTAAAGGTGGAGTTTTGAAAGTTTCTAAAGGTGCTCTTGTATTGATGAAAGCTTACAGGTCTGGTAGTTTGTATGTTTTGTAGGGATCTACGGTAACAGGTGCTGCGACAGTTTTTACTGATAGTGATATTATCAATTTGTGACACATGCGTTTGGGATATATAGGTGAGAAAGGCTTAACGTTATTAAGCAAAAGAGGCCTACTTTATGGTCAAAGTACTAGTAAGATGGACTTTTATGAGCATTGTACCTTTAGGAAGCAAAAACGGGTCAGTTTTAGCTCTTTAGCTATCCACAAAACTAAAGGTACTTTGGATTATATTCATTCTGATCTTTGGGGCCCACTTATATTCCATCTAAAGGTGGTGCTTGGTATATGTTGACTTTTATTGATGATTATTCTAGGAAGGTTTGGGTGTATTTCTTGAAGCATAAGAATGATGTTTTCTTAACCTTTAAGCAATGGAAAGTTTTGAATGAAAAGCAGACAAAAAATATGTTAAATGGCTACGGACAGATAATGGTTTGGAATTTTGTGGAGGTGAATTCAATTAATTTTGCAAGAATGAAGGAATTGCTCAGCATTACACCGTTAGAATGACTTCGCAACAAAATGAAGTCGTCGAGCATATGAACTGGACTCTTTTGGAAAGGGCTCAGTGTATGATCTCTAATGTAGGGTTGACACTTGATTTTTAGGCAGAAGCCATTGCTACGGCTTGCTACATCATTAACCGCTCTCCTTGTGCTCCTCTCGATTTCAAGACTCCAGAGGAAGTTTGGTCAGGTACTCTTACTGATTACTCTACTTTAAGAATATTTAGGTATTCAGTATATATGCATGTAAATGAGGGAAAGTTAGAGCCTAGGGCTAGGAAATGTATTTTTCTCAGTTATGCTTCAGGAGTGAAAGGATATCATTTGTGTTGTCCTGATCCCAAGTCACATAAATTTGTAATTAATAGGGATGTTACATTTGATGAGTCCTCTATGTTATATCCTAGAAAAGAGTCTTGTAATCCTTGTAATTTAAAAAAAGGAAAATTTTGCACATAAGCTGGTGGAGTTAGAGATTGGTAGTTTAGGTCCTTCATAGATGTCTTTTACACATCAGACTGATTAAGTTGATGAACCAGATCCTGATCATGTTCAAGATGAACCAATAGAAGAAGAACATTCCATAGCCAAAGACAGACCAATACAGGAGATTTGACCACCACAGAGGTATGCAAATTTAGTTGCATATGCTTTATCAATAACACAAGAAACAAGTGGAGACGGTGAACCTTCCACATATACAGAGGCAGTTACAAGTGCTGATATTGATAAGTGGGTGGTGGCTATGAATAAAGAAATGGAATCTTTGCACAAGAATGGTACTTGTGTTCTAGTAAAGCCGCCAAAGGGTAAGAAAATTGTTGGTTGCAAATGGGTCTTTAAAATAAAAGAAGGTACTTCAAGTGTTGAAAATACAAGGTATAAGGCACGTTTAGTTGCAAAGGGCTACAATCAGGTACAAGGTGTTGGTTTTAATGATGTTTTCTCATCAGTGGTAAAACATAGCTCTATTCGTGTATTAGTTGCATTAGTTGCCATGTTTGATTTAGAATTAGAGCAGCTTGAAGTAAAGATAGAATTCCTGTGTGGCAAATTAGATGAGCAGATTTATATGAAACAACCTAAAGGTTTTGAAGTGGTAAAAAAGAAGATCCGGTGTGTTTGTTGAAGAAATCCTTGTATGAATTGAAGTAGTCTCCAAGACAGTGGTATAAGAGGTTTGATTCATTTATGTTGAGTCATGATTTCTCTAGGACCATGTATGATAGCTGTGTTTACTTCCAAAAGTTAGATGACGGCTCATTCATTTATTGGTTGTTATATGTTGATGATATGCTCATTGTTACCAACAATGTCACAAATATTCACCATTTAAAGGCCTTATTACATGGTGAATTTGAGATGAAAAATTTGGAAGCAGCAAAGAAAATTCTTGGCATGGCGATAAGACGTGATTGAGGAGCTGGTAAATTATTCTTAGCCTAAAAGAATTACCTTAGTAAAGTTTTGGAGAGATTTGTCACGCGAGATGCCAAAGAAGTTAGTACTCCTTTTACTAGTCATTTTAGACTATTTGCTACTCAATCACCACAGTCACAAGAAGAGGAAGATTATATGGCACGAGTTCCATAGTCTAGTGTCATCGGCAGTATTATGTATGCAATGGTATGCAATCATCCTGATATTTTGCAAGTTATTAGCGTCATCAGTAGGTATATGGCTAATCCTGACAAAGGACATTGACAAGCAGTGAAATGGATTCTCAGATACTTGAAGGGTACTTCAAACTTTTATTTGGAGTTTGGTAGAACCAGTAACACTTTGGTTGGTCTTGTAGATTCTGATTATGCTGGTGATCTCAACAGATGTAGATCTCTGACAGGTTATGTATTTTGTATCGGAGGTTGTGTTGTTAGCTGGAAAGCTACATTATAACATGTAGTGACTTTATCTACTACTGAAGCGGAATATATGGCAGTCACGGAGGCTATCAAAGAAGCGTTATGGTTAAGAAGTTTATTCAGTGAATTATCTCTACATCAAGGGGTTACTATCGTTTATTGTAATAGTCAAAGTGTTATTCATTTGACAAAAGACCAAATGCGTCATGAGAGGACAAAGCATATTGATATGAAGTATCATTTTATTTAGGATACTATTACAGAGAAGAATGCCCTTATTTAGAAGATTAACACTAAGGACAATCCTGCTAACATGATTATGACGACTCTTCCAATTTACAAGTTTAAGCAATGCTTGGACTTGATTGGCATTTATAATTGGTGATATAGCCCTTTTAGGGCATTTCCGGAGAAGATGGAGCAGATCACTAATTGTTCAAAACTAAATCAAGGTAGAGATTTGTTAACTATTAAATGTTTTGGCCCCTCATGAGCTAAATATTGTTGGCCAAGGCAGACCTTTTTTTTGGCCATGCTTGGCCAAAAGTCTTCAAGCATGTTTCTGGTGAGATTTTCATATGCGAAGATTACGGAGATATTGAAGGAAAATTGACAAAATCCTTTTGGATAGAAGCTTAAGTTTTAAACAATAAATAGAGGGCTTAAATTGATAATTCCTTTGCACTAAAGAAAAACCAATCCTTTCATTCTTTCTTCAGTTGTTTTCTGTATGATGAGGTTTTAAAACCTTTTTGTTGCATCCTTTGTACTTTTATACAATCTCCATATATTAGTAAGTTTGGCTTACCCTCTGACCGTGGACCTATACATAAGTTACATTGACCAAACCACGTAGATTCTTGTGTCCTATCTCATTTATTTTATTTTTTCTTTATTTTTTGTTATTAAGATTTGGGCTATTAAATTCAACCAGTATCCAATCTGAGAGCATTTTTCTTAACAATTTGGTTTTAGATATAGAAAATTGTATGTCCACTAGCTTAAATTTTGGTTGGCTGTGATTTTTGGAGAAACTCAAATTAAATGTATGAGGGTTCTGGGTTATTTTTGTTTATGAGACTCATAAGCAAGAGAATGTCTCTTGTGGTTTGTCGTTAATGTAGTAATTGTTGTTAGTAAGGGCAATTATAGTCACTAATCTGGGGCGAAAATCACCCAAAGGGATAGGATGAAGACCATAGGAGTATAGGTGAGAACGAGAGGGAATAGAGAACATATATGGTTCACTTAGAAGTTAAAGAGGGGGGGCCCGTAGGTACATCTGGAAACCCTAAATTGTAAAATGATGGGGACATGTGCTCCACATAAGGAAACAGTATTTGATGGCAATGTTGTATGGTATGTGCAACGCTAGACATTAATTGAGGGGATGACATTTGCTATGTCATTAACCAGTTTCAATTCTAGATCACAGATCTCGCTCCCTTTAATTAAAGCCTAGAGGACGAGATTTGTTGACACAGAATTGGAATTGGTTAATGGGCATAGCATATCTCATCCCTTAATTAAGGTGCATGTAATAGACACATCTTATGAAAAAGTGTTTTCTAATTTTTTTCAAATGGTTAATTTTATTAGGAATGTTTTGAAATTTAGTTTAATTTTTTAAAGAGTTTAATTATTAAATTAAAATAGTTATCGAATCAATAGTTCGAATCAAGCAAATGTTTAAAAGGCTTTAATAATTAGATTATATTAGATAAATTAATATACAGAGATTATATTAATTGAGATAAAATCTTTAAATTATTGTTAAATTAATTATTTTTGTCAATTATATTAAGATTAATAATTAAATTGATTTCTAATTAAAATTAAACTATAATTAGATTGGAATTAATTAATTACACTACCTAAAATTAAGAAAAATATTTTCTTAAGTAATTACAGAAGCTATCTTTTAAATAAATTTATTTATTTCAATTTGATTGAGATAAATTACATTTATTATTATTATTTTATTTAGAGTATTATTATTATATTTATTTGAAAATTGATTCGATTTAATAAAAAATAATTTTGTTGATTAAATTTGGAAAGTTTCTTTAATATTAGAAAATAGTTTTCTAATTAAGGAAAAAAATTATTTAGATTAGACAAATTTTCTAATTAAGGAAAGGTATTTCTAATGATAATAGAAATATTTTTTAATTGGGTTAGAATTTCTTACTTGTTGAATTTTGAAAATTGAGTTTTTTTAAAATTATAATAAATAAGAAGCATAATTTATTAAAAATATTTTGAATTAAATTTCAGTAAAGGGGTCAAGACAATTGGAAATATTTTCTAGTTAAATTTGAAAATTGTTTTCAAATCAGATAGAAATTTAATTTATTTAGAAATCAATGAGTTTAATCTAATTTAATTTTCTAAATATTTGGAAATATTATTTTAAATTATAAAGTTCAAAAACTATAATCAAATGAAGCTTGGTGTTTTTATGCATATAACTTAATTATTTGTTCATAAATTGCTTGCTTTTTTATATGTTTAATATATATATTGGATGAAATTATATGTTATATAAATATGATATTATTATATGTAATTTTGTCTTTGATGAGAAGAATAAAATTAAATCTCATTAAGATATTAAGAAACATTAAGAATGTGATTGCTATCTTCCAATGTTATAAGAATAAATAAGTTATGTTTGTTGTAAGGCTTGTTGAACAAACTCAAGGCTACTTTAACCTGAGTATGTTTAGTCTTATAACAATGAGTTCTAAACTAAATTTGTGTGATTTGGGTAAGCAAACTCATGATCACATAAATTTAAAAGTAGAGTTGGGAATAACACATAAGATGAGTTTTTGCAACACCTAATGGATTTAGAAGTCAAATGAGATGTGATTGATAAAATTTTTATATATCTAATTTAAGTGTAGTTGATTTGTTAAGCAAACTCAAGGTCAACTAAATTTAAATAGGATCCTAGACCTCTAGCAAGATTATAGTAATATTTTTGAATAGTATTGAGACTATTATTTCGAATAAAATAGTGGGAGTAAACAAATTCATTATTAAAGTCTTGATCTTATTTAGTTGTCATGACATATAATCAATTACTTTCTTTTTTACATTTATATTTTGTTCTGAATAGAAATTACATTTACTTAGTATCATTGATACTAAATTGGTAAAGGACATTTCTTAGACATAGGTTATGTTTGAGAAGAGTTCTCAAAGTCAGAAAGAAAAATTTTATGTCCATTATGCAATATTCCTATTAATCCCTATTAAGGATTTAATGAAAAAGTAGTTGAACAATATCTCATAAACTTTAATGAAAACATGTAAGACGGATGTTAACATTATGATAGCATATGCAAGAGGTTGCTTGAAATAGAGCTTAAAGGTATAGTACCTTAATAGACTTATTTCACTTAATTTAGCCTACTAAAGCCATAAATGAGGATAATAATTAAAGGCATAGCCTTAGATATGATAACAGTTATCTTAAGAAGATAAATAATTGCATGACTCTTCTAACCTATATGTGAAATGATAGAGATCATATATATTTCTAATTCATGCTTATGAGTATTTGGTACTGGATTGATATTCAATATTGTTATAATGTATAAGACATGATAAGAAAAAGATTTTTGAGTGAAAGAAACTGATCCAAGTTTATAAAAATAGTTTGCACGTATTATATCAACAGAGACTTATACTTAACATAAGTGGCAAGAATACAAAGTTAGATAACCGAGATTATCCTTTTATGCCATGCTGATTCAATGAATATGATGAGAATCATAAAGTTACATAGAAGGATATATACATCATTTGATTATGAATCGTATGAAACTTGTTAAGTTAAAGAATAAGCAAATCTACCTTTAGTGAAAGATTGATGATGGTATTTAATTGATAAATTTATCATGTGAAGTATTGGATGGAATAATAATTTATAAAAGGATGATACTTGTATTTCATTAGACTATTAATGACTTTAAGTGATATAATCATATGCATTAAATGAAGTAATGATTTAAAATTTTGAAAAGTTCAAAGTGTTTAAATATGGGTAGAAATTAAGCATTGAGAATGCTGAAATATTTCAATGAGATAAATGTGATAAGATTTATTTATTTTTAGCTATCTATAGGGAATGAGATTATCTATTGAATACCTCCATAACTAAATTTCTTAATAGTATGGTTTTATATAAGGAGGAAAATATGAGATACTGTATGATACAATATTTATTTCTTTTATAACTATGCCTAATACTAAAACTTCAAAAGTTCCAATTAAATGACTTAGTAAGATTTTATATTATATATGGGATAGTGAAACTTTTGAAAGTGTCAAAGTTAGCGATTTAAGGATGTGATGCTTAGTTGAAGTATACGTTATCTACTATGTTTGGAATTAAATTAGATAATAAAAGGCTATGAGACATCCAAAAGGTTAGATATAAGCTTATAGACCCATTAAACAAATTGTTTGTTTCAATGTGTACTTATAGGAGAATGATTTTTAAGATAAGTAATATGAGTAATATGAAATTTGAAAAGTTCAAATCCTATGGCAGTGTATCCAATTGGAACTAGTACCTTTATTGATATATTTGATGTATAGTTAAAAGGCTATAGGACTCGTTTTCATGATGAATTCAAAGAGTTTGTTTTAGAGATGATTTTGAATTTATCATGTTTATAAGAAGGTTAGTATGGGTATAATTATCATTTTTAGTGAGAGTTTGTAGAGACATATTTCTCATAGAAAACATAATTTGTATTTTCAATTGTTGAAAATATAATTGTTCAAGAAAACTTCATATTAGATATAAAAAGGTAACAACTTAATTATAAGAATTTGAGAGATAGATACGAAAGTTATTTATCTATATTAGAATTCCATATGTAATATTACTTGTATGTCTATATAAATTCTCATTATGATGATTATATAAGTGACCCTTTGAATTAAGATCTCTAAAGTTATCTTATATAAGGATTGCTATGTTTTGTTACTACTTATAACCTATTCTAATTAAGGATAGCTCTGTTGGTAGTTTTCTTTTTGAAAAGTTAAACTTGTATTGAAATAAAAAATGAATTACAAATTAGAGTTTGGTCTTTATCCAATAAAGCAAAGAGAGAGCAAGCTCATTCAGGTACTAAGTGATGCCACATAATATAAGTTTAAAAGCCACAACGTTATATACTCAATAAAACGTGACATTGTGATCTTCCTTTAGGGTAAATCATTTTACCCCATCTGAATACTCCTCTAGAAGCTTTCAAATTAGGGTATATTTCTCGAGGCTCTCTTCAACTATTTTCTCTTCCGACAGCTATTAAGGTAAGTGATTTCAGTCTTATGTTTGTTTCTTCATCAAGATCTTAATCAATGGAGTCTCAGATTAGGGTTTCGAGAGAATCCTTATTGATGCTTGGATGTGCATGGCCAGTATATTTGTTCTGTCCATACATGCGGTCTTTTGTTTTGGAACCGGTGTATGGGCCTATCGACCAACTACAAAGAAATTGAAGATCAACTTCATGAAGAACTCTTCTACTTGAATCTCTATGGGAATAATCTTCCTCTTTTAATATAGCCATCTTTCTATCTTAAGAGCATTCACTGACTTAATTATCCTTCTCTGAGGATGATGATGATGATGCATTTGGTATCCCTTTACGAGCGTACAATCATTCTTTCAGACAAGCTCTGTGAAGTCGAGTGACATAGCAGTCTGCCTCGGTTGAGCCTGAAGTTTCACAGGTACTGCCATTCTTCTTCTTTCTTTAGTTTACCCCTTCTCTATATTAGTAGTTGATTAGGGCATAATCTTTCTGACCTAGCTGTATAGAGGATTTTCTCTCTGATTCCACCAATTAAAGAGTTGGGTACCTCCTATCTTGTATGAGTCTTATTTTGAAATCTCCTATTGTTTCTCTCTCACCAAATCTCCTTAATGAAGGAGGCAAAGAAGATGATATAAATATACTCTATATATTCAGAAGTATAGGTCAGCTCCAGAAGCCACTCAATAGCTTTTGTGAAAATTGTACCTGCATTAGAGATAGAATTTAGTGCCTTTATCCACTCTCATATAAACTGTGAGAAGGGACACTTGAAGAAAAGGTGATCCCTTATTTCTGGCTCTATCTCACATAAGACACAGTCTGTGTTTGTGGACTTGAAGTGAATACTATCTATAGTACTTAACCTGTTTAGCACCGTAAGCCATAATAGGATAGAGTAGCTTGGTATGATTGATTTATGCCAGACAATAGGAAACCAAGCCTGTCTTATATTGTTGCGAGTCTGCCATTTCCTAAATTTTGTAATGCTGAAAGTGTTTAGAGCTAGGTTGAGACAATGGAAAGAATCCTCCCTTTGAAGGTTTACTTCATAGTTAGGAGTCAAATTCTGTAGCTCAACTGGAATGTTCTATTGACCTCCTATTAGGATATATTTGACCTTCTCCTTGATAGGAACATCATGTCATAGTTGAAGAGCTTGAGGGTGTCTAATTAGGGGTCTATGACCTGTCTAATTGTCAAACCAGAAATAAGACCTCTCTCTATTCCTAATCTTGCAAGAGACTAGAGATTCAATCATTGGTCTAAGCTGCAATAGCTGGGATAAGGGCCATGAGAAGGAAGGTTTAATAAGAGTGGACCAAATACTAGATCCCTTTATAATGTAAGTCTAAAACCATCGAATCTAGAGAGATTTCTTTTTTAGGAGAATATTCCAAAGATTCTTTATCAATGCTGCTTTATTAAAGGAGGAAATTGAGATCAACACAAGTCCCCCTTCCTCTTTCCTTTTACAAACTTTTTGCCATTTAACCTTGACAAAACGACTTTTGTAGTAATATTGCCCCATAGGAATCTTCGAAAGATTTTTTTAATAGATTTGATAACCCCGTTAGCTAGAGAAATATTTAAAGACCAATAAATATGAAGGGAAATCAGTACTGCTTTGATTAGTTGTAGCCTCCCTCTAAAAGAGAGCACCTTATTAGACTACATTCCCAATCTTCTTTGAATTTTGTCATTCAAAGGTTGACATTCCAAAAATTGAATTCTTTTTGTGGTAATAGCAAGTCCCAAATAGGTCAGTGGGGTTAGTTTTCTGTTCATTCCTATTATATGGGAGATTGTGCTCTCCATTATGTTGTCCCCTACAGTTAGAACAAACTAACTTTTGTTAAAGTTAATCTCCAAACTTGATAGATCCTTAAAAACTGACAGGGTTGTCATGAGTAGCTCAATATACTTGTCATGTGCCTTAGAGAAAAGCAGTAGATCATCCATAAAACATAAGTTGATCAACCCTACCTTCTTACATCTAGTATGGATTTTAAAGGACTTACTGTTTCCCACTTTCTGTTGGATTAGCTAACTAAGAACCTCCATACATATAATAAATAGATATGGGGGCATAAGATCCCTTGTCTTAAGCCCCTAACACCCCTGAAAACATCTATTGGAGTACCATTAACTAGAATGGAGTAAGTAGGAGTGGTTTTATAAACCTTCACTCAATTGACAAACTCCTCTGGAGATCCCATTAGATTTAAGGTCCGTAGGATAAAGTCCCATTCAACATGATCAAAGGCTTTCTTAAAGTCCACTTTGATGGTACAATTTAGTAGGCTATGCTTCCTTTGTTACCCTTTCATCAACTCCTGAACAATGGAAAAATTATCCCCAATTCTTCTACCTTGTAAGAAAGCACTTTAGTTGTCAAAGATCAACAAATCCATAACCAACTTTAGCCTGTTTGCTAAGATTTTGGAAATAATCTTATACAGAAAATTGGTGCATGTAATAGGCTTATAGTCATCTAAAGTAAAGGAGCAACAGGTTTTAGGAATCAAGAAAATATGGGTTTTGTTGATCTCCTTTAGTAAAGTTCCCCTAGAAAAGAATTCCAGTATCACTTTTTTAACCATAGATCCAATATCTTGCCATGTCTTTTGAAAAAATAGCTATTAAAACCATTAGGGTCTAGGGATTTATTCGAATGCATTTGAAACATCACTTCTTCAATTTCTTTTTCTGTCACTAGTTTGATGGGAGCTGCATCTTGTTCTTAAGAGATCTTTTTTGGAATAAAGGATTCAAGAGTGGCTAAAATTCGAGAGGATCTATAGAAATTTCTGTAATATCTCTCTGCTTCCTTCAATAGGTCCTCTTGATTTGAAATTTCCTCCCCATCTTGTAACTTTAAAGAGCAGATTCTATTTGCATTCCTTCTAGCTAGGATGGAATTGAAAAAGAATTTTGAACACCTTTTCCTATCTTTTCGCCAATTAACCTTGGCTCTTTGCTCCAATAAGCTGTTATGATCCCTAACTTTAGAAAGATATGTCATCAGTAGGGTTTTCTCGGTATTTAATAGTGCAAAGTTGGTTGGAACCAAATCAATTTGCTGCTGCACCATTTCCAATTCCTCTCTACCTAAGGTAACTGCTTTTTGAGTGGAGGAGGCTCTTCTACTCATTAAAGATTTCATCTCCCCTTTGATAGCATTAAGCTTCTGAACACAAGCATATTGGCGTGTCCCTACAACCTCAGCTTCCAATCTTTTACGTAGAGCCGCAGTGAATCCCTCATCATCAATTAGTAGGTTGTTAAACCTAAATGGTCCTCTTCAGCCCTGATTATGAGAGATATTTTCAATTTGTATAGGGGTATAATCTGAGAAGAAGAGGTCTAGAAAGGACGTTACACAATTTGGGAACTCTATAATCCAATCTTTGTTCACCATAGTCCGATCAAACTTTTTCCTCAAAGCCCATCTTCCCATCTGCTTGTTACTCCATGTATAAAAATGTCCCAAAGACTTAGATAAAAAATTTGTAGCTGATGCACATAGTCATTAAAATTAGATGAATGATTTCTTAGACTGAAATTGCCTTCAGCTTTTGTGCTATATAAAGTAGCATTGAAATCTCCACATAGAAGCCATGCCCTATTGACCCTATTCTAAAACTGATGTAAGCTATCTTATAACAGCTTCTTCTAGAAGGTATGATTAGAACCATAAATAAAGGAGACATTTATGCCAATATTGTTAGACCCCAAACTTTTTTTGGAAGTTAGAATTATTAAATGAGAATTTGTTGGCTTTTAGTCATAAGTAAAAATTAGGATTTTTTAATTAGAAATTTATGGAGTTTATTTATGAATATTTTTTAATTACATATGGCTGCATGGATTAAATGGAAGTGTTAGAATTAGGTTAAGGAGTTAGAAGGTGTTAGAGTAAATATGGAAGGGTAAGTTTGGAAGATTAAAGTTTGTTTTAGATTAATAAGAGAAGAATAAATGAAGGGTGTGTGAGTGAAGAAAGAAAGAGACATGTTCGTGAGGTTAAGAAAGAAAGAAAAGAAGAACCTAAAAGAAACTGGAGAAAGAGGAAGAGAGTCGTGTAACAACAAGAGAAAAGGGAGAGATGTGTTTGAGAGGTTAGGAAAAAAGAGAGAGAGTCGTGTAAAATAAGAAAGAAAGAGAGAAGAAAAATGTAGAAAGAAGTAGAAGAAGAGAAGCAGAAACTGAACCAGAGAAGAAGAAGAAGGAAAGAAAGATAAAGGAGATAAGAAGTGGAAGAAGAACGTTCAGTTGAGTTTTAGGTAACCCTTTATTTATTTTCTTGTTTTGATAGAAGAAGAAAGTAGAGAAACTAGGTTTTTATGTGATGAAAATAAAGAGAGAAAGAAGAGGAACACGAGATTTATATTCTTAGATTTTCAAGAACTTTTAACTAGATCTTAGTTCTTATAGTTAGATAAACTAGGAGTAGATTAAGTCTAAGCTCATTTTTGGATAATAGAGCTTTATGGAAGTTCTATTCATATATGATTTTTGAATGAAAATATGTTTGTTTGAAGGGAACCAAGAACTTCGAAATCAAGAGCAAAAGGATGAACAAACTTGAGCTTGGATTTATAAGTAAATAGGTGGGTAATATATTTATAGTTTTTATGTTGATGAGCTGAATTATTTGCTTGTATGTGTACCGAAATGCTTGCCTTTTATTATTTTGAATGTGGGAAAAATAATCTGTGATTGATATCATGTTTGCTTTGAAAGACTTTACTACTTTTGGTATTAATAAAATGAAGAAAACACAAATTACATGAAAATATGAATATGATATGAAATAAGTAAGCATCGAAATTTTGCTTGTGTGAGCAAGAGAGATATCATTTCGTTCGACAAGTGCACGTTGACCTATAGCCTTCGCCTAGCTACCCGCTTGTGGCTTATGAACTCTGAAAAATAGACTCATTTCGTTCATGGTGTAAACTTCAGTTTTGTCATTTCGTTCCATGGGATTCTCTTAAGCTATTATATATGTGCATTTTGCTTTAATTTGTTAAACACGTTATATTAATGAATGTTATGTTTTGATGATTGAAAAATACATGATTTGATTTAAGTAATAATAAGTTATCTGTGAGCTCAAACTATGAATAATTTGATTGCTATATTTAAATGTTATATAAATTTATGAATATGTTTGGTTGTGTGTGTGGTTCGTCACTAATAGCTATAAACATATTATCCACTGAGCTTCGCAGCTCATCCCATCATTTTCCACTTCTTAGGTGTAAGAATCAACAGAACAATAGTGAACTTTGCAAAAACTTTGGCAAATCTCTAAGAAGCTCATCTTTTGTTTGCAAAAACTTTGGCAAATCTCCAAGAAGCTCATCTTTTGTAACTAAGTTAGTTCAAATACCTTTGGTAGCTTTGAAATCATGCATTCATGATTGTATTTTTGTATTATGTTACTGTTTTGACTCTTAATATGTAACTGAAGTTATGTATAAATGCTGCATTGGTTGAGAAATGCAACTCTGTTTTGTTTGAGAAATGACAGTAAGAATCGCAAAGCTGCTCTTTTGAATATAAGTAGAAATTTCTTCTCTGTTAAGTGTCAATTGTGGCTGGGAATAAAATTGTAAGTTGTTTAATAGCTTTTGGATAAATATTCTTAAGCAAATGGTTAATTTGGGAGTTATGTATGCACAGTCTATGATTGTTGGATTCAGGTCATGTGATATTGGTAGCAATTTCTATTGACAGAAGAGAGAAAAAGGGGATAAAAATGTGTTTTGAATCTTTAATGAATAAATTGTAATGATTTAGGCATAACTAGGAAAAATTGTCTTCATAATAGTTGTAGCTCTTTCTCTTAGCTTTCTAACGACATAAAGTTTATAATTTTTGGACTTGGGGATTGAAAGTTATGATAATTTGAAGTTGGTATATGCAACAGGATGTGTGCACGATCGCGACAACCTCTTTATTTTTAGGAAGGTCGCGATCGTGCACATGCAAGATTGTGACGAACCGCTATTGTTCATAAAATGTCACGATCGTGCACATGCACGATCGCAACTCTTTGTTTCTTTCCATTTTAGGGCAAACCTTACATTTTTTATTTTATTGTATACTTTTATTTTAAAAATTCCCTCAATTTTGGTGCCTTGTCGCCCTAAATAAGAACCGAGACCTAAGGCTAACAAATATTTACCTGAAGGAGCTTACAATTCAGGTGTATGGCTTACGTCTCTATGGAAAAGACCCAAACATCCACCAAATTAGGATCGTATCTGATAATGATTCTCGCATAACTATGGACTTGATGGTTTGAGATAAATTTCCATTTAAATCCTAGTTTATTCAATACTTTCAGTTTTCATATCTAATTTTAGTTTCTACAAGAGCAAAAATCCATGGCTTTGTGTTATAGACAAAATTCCTCAGAGCTGATAGCTTTTTAGGGTAGTTGATTCCCCTCACATTCTATGCTAAGATCTTCATAATTCAAGCAATATTGATTTTGGAGCTCTTTTTTTTTGCTCCTGTTAGTTTTCCTTTTAACAACTGCCAAAAATTCTCCAATAGTAGGATCCTCTTACCTGTTGTCCGTAATAGGATCAAACTTTTCCTTTTGGTCTAACCGTTTAGTATTAATAACTAGGTTGTCTGGTGAATCATCCAATAGTTGTTCCACGTTCCTATCTACCTCAATGACCTTAGCGGCCTCCTTTGCTTTATCTCCAACATTATCTTCAGTAATCTCTCCTTCCCCTACATCTCTTACACTCCCTATTGTCCTAGCATTATTTGCCCGCTCTGATTTTTTCACACCTTTTGGTTCATTTTTTCCTGACCACCTTTAGGTATTAAAACAGGTATGGTGTCCTGATTCTATTCTTCTTCAATGTTTGTGAGACTAATGCTCATCAGTTCCTTATAATCCCCTTTAATGAAAGTTTTACCCGTAAGAATCCATTTTTATCTTGAGCAACAAAGGACGACTTCCGTTGGTATTGAACTGAAACGCTATCCTCATAAAAGGAACCATTAAGTCCTAATCTCATAATAGGAATAGTATCCGGTAAATAGTTGGACAGATCCATATTTATATATATTCTAGCATATACCAACCTCTTTCTATTTATTGTATTATCATCCAAACATAGAGGTTTACCGATAAAACTAATAATCATACTCAAGCCTTTTATTTTCCAATATTTAAGAGGAACATTAAAGAGATTTACCCACATTGGCATTGGTTTATTTTACTTGCAATCAATCTGAAATCCTAGTTGCCATGGTTGTAAAAATAATGAAAATTTTGCTACATACCACGAACCTTCTTCTACAATCTTTAATGCTTGTACTTTAGTGAAAATATGAATAGAATGTATTTATCCTCTGCTATGGCAGCCTTCAAAAACCCTTTGTTCTTCCAAACGGTTTGAGTCCATTTTTGAATAACCGGAAAAGCAGGTCTTCTATCCCAAAAAACCTAATGAGGAAATTTTCCCAAGATTTGACCTCTTCTTGTAGCGTTTCTCTATCAGGAAAGACAATGGTCTGACCGTCTTCTGTCTTGGGAGGTAGAAATGCAGAGCAAGGTCTGCAAATCCCCCCACCACTTACTTCTATGTTCTCCTCTCTGTCGAAGGGTTAGCAGAAGTTGGAGGGGTTAAAGGAATGGTTATTGCGTGCAGTGGGGAGGGAGCTGTTGGTACTGGTGTTAGTCAAGTAGCTGAGGGTGGTAGGATTTGAGTTCCAGTTAGAAGGGGTTTCGCAAATGCCCCTGGGGATGAATGTGAGGAAGAGGATGAGGGTAAAAAACGAAAAGCCTCCTTGTCAGTAGGTTGTTTAGTGATGAGAGAAGTGTTCTGCAGAGTTTGCATAGTTGAAAAAGTGGAGACAGGTACTAAAAAAGGAAAGCCAAAAGTGGGAAAATTGGGTATGTAATGGAATGATCTATAATGCCCTCATGGAGCTGCTGGGGGTGGATGGGTAAGGTTGATGGAAGGAAGGAATAAAAGGAACGTAAATGACTGAAGTGAGAGCTAAAAAGAGGCAAGAAATTCGAGCGGTAATGGAGAAGGAAGGAGAGAAGGAAAGAAGGAGAAGTAAGGTTCGAAGAGCTAATAAGAGAGAGGACAAAGCATCTCTCTCGAACCCCTAGAGCCATGATTTCAATCTCACTTTGCAGTTGGTATTGATTAGTATAAGCTATTTGGAGGTAATTAAGTAATCATGGCTGAATTTATCACTCTAAAATGATTAGGGAGAATGCTTTATTATTCTCAATTAGTATTGATTCAAAAAATCATTAACCAAAGTGAATATCACTTTAAAAATAGCTTTTAAATGTTATTAATTTAATCAATTACTAATGGTGGAGAACTAACTTAATTGGACTCAAATAAAATAGATATTAATTCCATATTCTATGTCTAATAATAAGATTGTATAATAATAAGATTAAATTACAAAAAAAATAAGCATAGAAAAGTTAGTCAAAACAACTTTGACATTCCTAATTATCTGGATGGCTATAACACATTGATAGACATTAATTTTAATCTATAAGTATAAAATATTTAATTTGAAAATTAAATATGGATTAAATAAGTTTAATTTATCTAATCCTAAATATGATTTAGGGTTATAATTTATTTGTATTGTCAACATATTTGAAAATTTAATGGGTCAAACATAAAGAATGAGTTGAAAAAGAAAAGGTGTTTTAATTAAGTTGAGCTTAATTGTAAAGTTTGAAAAACATTATGATTACATATAAAATATTTAATAAATAAGGATCAATATGAGATACTGAATTTTATTTGAGCATAATTGGTATTTTATTATAATAATTTACTTTTTATTAAATTACTAAAATATCCAAAATATATTATAAATATAATTAGGTTCTAAGGAAACTAGTACTTTTTGCCTAATCCTCTGTATAATAGTTGTAGAGTTCTTTTAACACGTTATGTAAATACTATTAAAAGCTAGACATTAATGGAACTATGATAGTTGAAATAAGGCAGTACAAAAAATAATTAGGGAGAAACTATAAAAAGAAAAGTTTAAGTTTTACAATAAGGTATAAATTATGATGTTTTATATTTTAATTATTTTATAAAAATTAAAGAGATTTTGACTTTTGAGAAACCAAAGACCATGTCCATCTGCTTGTTATTAGTCACTCTGATTCAAACCTGATGAATTGAAGCGAATCCATAGGTGGTGTTTTAGGAGTAAAAGGGACATAGTGTGTCTTCAACAATGCCTAATTGTCTGCCACAGCCCTAATCCCTCTCTTTGGCGACTTCTCTTATCCTGATCAACCCATCGCCTATCTCTCTTGCTCTTATCTCTCTGTTTCTTTAGTCTCTTTGAATAATCTTGTTTATGGATAAATTATAAAAAAGTTTGCAGTTGTCGGATCCTCCTCTCTCTAGGCCAATCCTTTCTGCCCTGTTTCTTTTTTATAACCGATCCACAACATCTGTTAAACATCATAAATTAGCTCCATCAATCACTTTCTGGTTCGCAAATCTCTTGAAGTAGCTCTTTTTTGGTGGTGATTGTGAGGAAAGATAAGGGAATGATGTTAAAATAGGGAGTGAAGGCACACATGCCAAGCACAAGGTTTGTGAAAACGATGAGGTTGAAAAAAAAGTGCCGTGGTCATGAGATGGCTATGTAAGGCTATACTGAAAATTAATGACTGAAGAATCACAAATAGACTTGCGAGATGAGTTGGAATTAGGGAAAGAAAATTACCAAAACTCAAAGTGAAGTCACCAAAGATGTGATTTCTATATTGGAGATTAAAGAAATTAGGACTCTTTTACTAAAAGAGTTTAATTAGGGTAAAATTATATTCTTTAAGTTAACTAATGTGTACTATATTTAATTACAATTTATTAAAATTAAATATAATTTAGTAAAATTAAGTTCAAATTAATTTAAATATAATAAAATTAATTTAAATATAATAAAATGTATGACTTTCATTTTATTCCAATATTTTAAAAACCGGACCGGAGATCGAACCGGTCGAAGGAAAATTTAAGGTTTAGATGTTCAACCGGTAGTGAACCGCTATAAAACCGGAATATAATAAATAAGATGAAAATTTTATAAGAATAAATAAAAATAAAATATTTTATTGAAATAAAAAAACCAATGTTTATTATTATATAATGAACTAAAAATAAATAAATATGAGTCTAATATAAAACTTAAAATAACAATAAAAAT
>JANZXR010000004.1:27879213-27942957 GCA_027575705.1 Erythroxylum echinodendron | reverse complement strand
TAATTTAATTTAATTTATAAAATTAATTTAATAATTATTAATAAATATAATTAAATTTAAAATATTTTAAAATATATAATTTATATATTTCAAAAAATTTTGATTTAATAATTCAAACAAATAAAAAATATTAGTTTATACATAATAATTTTAAATTTAAATAAAAATTTTATGTTTAATTTTTATTTAATGTATTATGTATAATTATTAAGTTATTATTAGTAATAAAATATTTATTTTATTTTAACATAAAAATTAAAAAATTATAATAAAAGTTAAGTTAAACAACAAATTAAAAAATATTTGAAAAAAGAAGGGGGAGAGGAGGGGGGAAGACGTGGGATTTTCAAAAATTTTTTGAAAATTAAAATTTGAAAATTTTGTAACTTAGTCCCTATACTTTTGAAAATTTCTGGTACCGACCGGTATTTGACCGGTATTTATAATACTGGTCGGTACCGGCTGGTACCAACCAGTATTGGCCAGTACCGACCGATATTAAAACCCGGTACTAAATTTAATATTTTGGTACCATTTTCTGGCCGGTAGGGTAGTACCGTCTAGTACTGGTTGGTATGGTACAGAATTCAAAACAGTGCCCCTATGACGTTCGCAGCTACCACGCCCGCAACGACAATGTTCGCGAAGTCGAGAAGGAGGGCCATTAAAAGGACCAAGACCAACAGGCCCACAAATGGACAGGCCTCCTTACACCTTGGACCAAGACAGAACATAAGGCAACCATGGAAGGGTAACCAAGTGGCCTAAATGAAGTCCAACACTGCAAACCAAACCCAACCCAATGTGACAATTTTGGGCTCCGTAATTCATGACAATCTTCAACCTAACCCTAATGAGCAACATAAAGTAGTGGTTCTCAGCTCACACAAGGAAGTGTTATGCGAGAAGCCCGACAAGGGACCGAACTTGGTCGGGGAAGCCCGTGAACACCCAATGGAAGGTATTGAGAGGACGGAGGGCAGCAATACTTCGATTGGACCCGAACACAATCTTAACCCATCCGAACCTCCAGATCGGGCGGCACGTGATTCCAATATGATGGACCTTTCACACGAGCAAGGGATAGGAGTCGAGATTGTGCCACAGACTTCGAACGAAGCAATGGACCTAGTGCCGGACGCAGCTCCAGACAACCCCCCAGTTGAGGGGAGCTGAATTATATTTACCTTTCATGTCCATCCTCATTTGGAATTGTCAAGGAGCTGGCGAGCCACGATTCAAAATGATTCTAAGCAACTACATCCGCCAGTATAAGCTAGGGTTGGTAGTCATAGTTGAAACTCGCATTAGCGGTAGGCAAAAGCAGTTGTCAACCAATTGGGTTTTGATTATTCTTTCCATGTCGAAGCCGAAAGTTTTACTGGCGGACTTTGGCTTTTATGGAAGAAGGAATTTGAAGTCTCGATCGTGGTGGCGCATAAACAGTTGATCCATGCCATTATTAAGTATGAGTCCATTTCTTTTGACTTCTCGGCTATTTATGCAAGTCCGCATAAACCAACACAAAAGTCCTCTCGGCTTTGTTACGCATGATAGGACAATTCATTACTCGACCTTGGCTAGTCGGCGGGGATTTCAATGCGAAATTAATGGTTGACGATAAAAAAGGGGGGTCCCCGACTACTCCAATAGTATGTAAGGCTTTTAGAGCTTGGGCACATGAGAGTGAACTGCATAATTTGGGCTATGTAGGCTCTAGATTTACATGAAAACATGGGAATATCCAAGCAAGGCTTGACCGAGTCCTTGGCTCGTCCGATTGGTTGGAAGTCTTCCCACATACGACTAATCAGTATCTTTCTTTTTTAGGATCCGATCACAAGCCTATGTTGGTCAAATTCCTTTGACCACCTCAATGAGCCATAGGCCAAATACCCTTCAGATTCCAATCCGCGTGGTTAGGACATGCAGATTTTCCCACTTTGGTTGAGGAACACTGGCTTCCCTAGGATGAGTTGTTTGTTAAGTCCTTATCAAAATTTTCACGTCAACTATTCAGTTGGAACCAAACCACCTTCGGTAATATATTCCAACAGAAAAGACGCTTGCTGGCTCGCTTGGAAGGCCTACAACGTGTGCTGAAGGCGGAGGAGTCTGAGTCGCTATTAGAACTGGAGTCCAAGCTCAGCGGGGCACTAGCTCAAGTACTGTGTGAGGAAGAGCTATATTGGCATCAAAAAGCCTGGTGTGACTGGATCGCACAAGGTGATCACAATACTAGATATTACCATACGATTACTATGACCAAAAAGAACCAGTTATCGGTAGAGCGACTTTTTGATCTAAACGACACGGAGATTAATGATGCCGTTCAGTTGTGGAACCTAGCGCGTAATTACTTTGCACAACTCTACACAGTAGAACCTAGCCCACCCCAGAATTTAGTCAGCAAAGGAGCTTTCACTCAAGTTCCAGAGGAACATCTTCAAGAACTCGCACAACCTGTCCAAGCAATTGAAGTCTAATCAGCAGTTTTTGAATGAACCCAAACAAAGCGTCGGGTTTCGATGGCTTTACAACTTTATTTTTCCAATCTCAGTGGAGGACTGTAGGAGCTGAAGTGGTGTCCTTCATCCAGAAAATATTCAGGGATGGAGCATAGGAACAGGATTTAAACCACACCATCCTAGTTGTAGTTCCCAAAGTGCCGTCCCCAAAATACATCACCCACTTTCGTCCAATTAGCCTCTGTTCAGTGCTGTACAAGACCATCTCCAAAATTATAGTGAACCGCCTTAAGCCACTCCTCAATAAATTAGTGGCGAATACCCAATGTAGCTTTATTCTGGGTAGGCAAATCATTGATAATATCATTATTACCCAGGAAGTGATTCATTTAATTCGAAAGAAAAAGGGTAGGACTGGCTATTTTGCGATCAAGATGGACTTGGACAAAGCCTATGATTGCTTGAACTGGACCTTCATACAAGATACTCTAACGGAAATAGGGATCCCCTCCTCTTTAATCAGTATCATGATGAAGTGTATTACTATGTTCTCCATGCAAGTTGTGTTGAATGGACAGCTCTCGGATCCATTCATACCTTCCCGAGGCATCCGACAAGGGGACCCATTATCGCCATACATCTTTTTTCTCTGTCTGAAACGCCTAGGCCATCTTATTTCCCAAGCGGTGAGTTAAGGCATGTGGAAACCGTTCAAATAGAGCAGACAAGGGCCTTCCATCTATCACCTTTTCTTTACCGATGATCTTATTTTGTTTGACGAAGCTACGGAAGAACAAGTGGAAGAAGTATCAACAATATTGGCAGAATTCTATGCCACTTTCGGGTAGCGGGTTAACCATACTAAAACCCGCATTTATTTTTTGTCGAATGTGCGTCTGGAAACAGTACGTTGTCTCAGTCAAACCTTAAACATCCACAGTACGTCTAATTTAGTTAAGTATCTAGGGGTCTTGCTAATCCATCAGCGTATAACGAGGAATACCTATCAGTATATCATAGATAGGGTCCAACAATGGTTATCGGGGTGGTGAGCTAAGGAATTATCGCTAGTCGAAAGAGTTACACTAATTCAATCAGTAATTTCCTCCCTCCCCATCTATACAATGAAAATGGTGCAATTACCCCGATACCTTTGTGATGAACTGAAAAAATTGATGCGGACCTTTCTTTGGGGGGCACATCAGGAGACAAAGGCCACCCATTTAGTCAACTAGGATGTAGTTTGTCGACCGAGAAAGGATGGGGGACTTGATATCAAACACATTCGAGCTACTAAAGACGCCTTTCTCACTAAATTGTGATGAGAAATACTCATCAAACCCAATGCTCTATGGGCACAAGTCCTTAGATCCAAATACTGGTTGAATGATTTTCACCTCCCCCAATCACTATCAACAACTAGGATGTCCACTTTTTGGTGAGGTATAGTAGCTACGTGGAATGACGTCCGACAGGGCACTCATTGGATATTGGGGAATGGTCGACGCATCCAATTTTGTCTCGATAAATGGATGGCCAATTAGGGCCCACTAATTAATGAGACGTTGACATCCCTGCCTGAAAGCCTATTAAACATGCATTTGTTCGAGTATGTGTCAGAGGGTGGCACTTAGAATTGGGCTCTGATCGATCCCTATCTTCCTGAGCAAATCTGCAGGATTCTGGCGACGATTCAGACCCCTTCAGAGGATGAGGAGGAGAACATATTGGTCTGGGGCCAGGTCAAAGTGGCAAGTTCACTGTACAGTCAACCTATGAGTTAATCATAGAGGTAGCCACAGGGGCTCAAGATCCAATTTGGAATGTCATCTGAAAATAGTTAGGACCACAGCGGATTCGATCCTTCATATGGCTTTTAGCAAACAATAAACTTTTAACAAACCAGCAGCGTGTTCGTAGACACATAGCTACTGATAGCAGCTGCTAGTACTGTGGTTAAGAAGAGACCATTTTGCATACATTTCGTAACTGTCGAAGGGTGCAGAAGTATTGGAGCACATGGTTCCCTGATGTGCAAGTGACGACCTTCAATCAGTGGCCTGAGGAGACGTGGATCAAGTCTAATCCGACCTCCAAGGGCCATACCCAAGAGATCGAATGGGACATCGTTTTTGGAGTTTCATGCTGGTGTATCTGGCAATGGCGTAATAAGTGCATCTTCGAAGCGGGATTTGAGTAGCTGGAATTAGGACACCGTATCGTTCTAGAGTATTTTTGTTGGATACAACATGCACAAGCGGTAACGGGTCGATTAGCCAATCCACAGAGTTTGCCTATTGGGCACACAGTCAGATGGACCCCTCCACTGGAGGGCTGGATAAAAATTAATACTGATGGAGCGGTGTCATCCAGTGCTTCTAAAAGTACAGTTGGGGGACTGTAATAGCCAATGTCAGGGGGCTTTATGTACAAGTTTGCGGTATGCAAGCCAATAGTTGCTGAATTGAGAGGGGCTCACGAGGGGTTCAAACTAGCATGGGACCATGGGCATTGGGGAGTCATCCTGGAACTGGATTCGCTAGAGGTCATAAATATCCTTTCCTACTCCGAACAACTAATGACTGAGGACTCTTTTTTAGTGCAGGGTATACGCGTACTGCTGGACCGTGATTGGGAGGTGAAGCTTTAACATGTCTACAGGGAGGGAAACCAAAGCGCTGATAATCTGGCTGCTGCGGCAGCGTAAGCTCCACCAGGATTGTATATTCTGCCAGAACTTCCGGCGGATTCGTTTTATTATCTAATGTTAAATAGGCAAGGGACTTTGCATCGTTGGGGTATGCCTTACGATTGAGCAGGTCCTGTATTTTGGTCTTTTCCTATGTAAATAAAAAAAAGAGAATAATTATGACAACATTATCATTTATTGCTATATATTTTTTAATAAATATAATTTTATTTTATTTTATATCTGTTATTTTATATAAATATTTTTGCATAATTTTATCTTATATTTTACTATAAATGATTATGTTATAATTTATAATTTATGAATTTTAAAAAATACAACTACAATTTTTAAAAATTGTCTTCAATTTTTTTAAAAAATATTAAATGCCCAGGCTATCGGTCGACTGGTCTTGGCCAGCCCACGGGCCTGGGACCTGGTCATTCCTGCTCACATGGGTCGTGGGCTAGTTGACATGCCTAAATGACACTTTGAAAATAAATTTTAAATATCATTAATTAAATTAATTGCGATTGGTGAAAAAGTAATATGATTGGACTCAATTAGACATTAGTTTTATATTTTATGTCTAATCAGAACATTATATAACGAAATGATTGAGTTGTAGGAAAAATATGCATGAAAATGTTAGCCTAAATTACTTGATATTCTTAAATATTTAGTTGCATGACAATTTATTAGATGCTACTTTTGATATGTGAATATAAATTATTTAATTAGATATTAAATATAAATTAAAGGATTTTAATTCTTCTTATCCTGAATATGATTTAGAATTATAATTTATATCCATTATCAGTATGTTTGGAAACTTAATGGGTCGCACGCAAAAAAGAAGATGAAGAGAGAACATTTATTTTAATCTAGTTGAACTGGATTGTAAAATTTGAAAAACTTTGTGACTAAATATGTTATATTTAATAAATAAGAATCAATATGCGATATTCGATCTTATTTGGATATGATTGATAATTAATAAGAATTAATTGTAAATCTAATTGAAGTTTGATTGAAATTATAATTAAATCTCAATTAAATTACTAAAATATTCAAAAATTATTATAAATAAACTTAACTTCTAAGAGAGCTAACATTTCTTACCTAACCCTCTTTGCAATAGTTGTAATGTTTTCTCAATATGTATCATTAAAAGCCAAACATTTATACATTTATGGTAATTGAGATGAGTTAATTTCATAAACGATTTAAAAAAGGAAAAAGATCAAACCTTCAAATAAAATAAATTAAGATTAATACTTTATTATAATTTATGTGTTATTCATTTTATAAAATTTAAGTGATATTAATTTCTAAAAATTCAAACAATAAATTTTTATAATTATTATTCTACATATAAAATCGAATCCCGTCTCGATTTTATAGAATATATTTTTCCTAGGTCATTTTCTTCTTATCAAAATTTCTTTATTTTCCTCCGATCCAAATCCAAGTGGGCCACGATTACCGACAACACTCCTCATAATTGGAGCGACCATTGAGCCACTGGCACAAAGGCAAATAACTCGAAATAGAGGGTTAACGAAACAAAGGTTGTCCCTATTATGCCATCGCAGTAATTAACGAACAGACACCAGGTGCTCTTTTTTTGCCTCTCACTTACTTTCTCTCTCTTTGGGTTTTGGGACACATCGAAGTCTCTGTGTCGGAGACGAGAGAGAGTGACGGCGTGTCTCCGGCTCCGACCCATTTGAGTCCCGTCTCTCTCTAGACCTTCAGTCTTTTTATCTCAACCTCTGTGGACTTCACTGTGACTTTGAGGCTTCGGCCTACATCTCGTTTTGCCTATCGTGCGCCACTTCACGCAAGGCCTATGAGCCTAGTTTTTGTCAACGAGCTCTCTGCTTTGAATGTGAGTTTAGAAGTGCCTATTTTCCTTTTTGTTCTTTTGGTCATCGTTTCTCATGTAAAAATCTCTTCCAGGGCATTCTTGGAATGGCATTAGTGTCTAAAGTTCCTAACTTTTTATTCTTTACTTGCACCCAGGTTTTAATTGCTTGTTGTTTTTGAGAAATTTTGGATTTTTTAGTAAATTTCTTCACTTTAGGGTTTTTGCTTGACGAAATGTTTTCAATGGGTTTTTGCTTGACGAAATGTTTTCAATTAAGGGTTCACGAACATAGGACAGGTTGCTTTTAGAAAAAGAGCGCAGTGAACCTCAGTTATTGTGTTTCTAACAATCTATTAAGTGTCATCCGCCGCTGTCAGCCTCCTCTCTGTCTCCGATTCAGGACTGGGTGCTGATGATGAACATAGGACAGGTTGACGAAATAATTACTTGATCGGTTTTGCAGCAGCTGGGGTTTCTTTCATAGGTTGTTCAGATGGGTTTAAATTTACTTGATGACGATTCTCGCACTATGGCATGGTTTGTTGTGCTCGTTATCTGCTGAGTGATGATCAAAACGTTGGTATTGCGTTGCCTATTTGAAAATAACATTGTGGTGCTTAGTTGGAAACTTCCCAATTTATTGTCAGAAAGCTTTAATCTTTTTGTTGCATGCTTGATCAAGTTAGATGTATGCCTATTTTTGCAGTTTTTGGTTCCTTCAGACAGCAAAACTTATATCACGAGTTTGGTGAAGCCTCACGTTAGTATATTGATTAGTTACATGCCTTTTGAAGAATGTTGGACGGACGTTACTAGCATTGATAGAGCCAAGTGAATTTCAGTGATACACCAAGATGGCGTGGACAGAGAAGGATATTGGTGGAGGGAGGGAGAGAGAGACAAGGGGAGAGAATGGTTTCTTAAAGGGTTCACAGCTGTCATCTTGTACTAGTGGCTCTTCTGGGGGTAAAGCCCCTGCACAAAAAGGATTTGAAGGAAAGGACAACCTATCATATGCCAATATTCTTCGATCCAGGAACAAGTTTGTTGATGCTCTTGCACTTTATGAGAAAGTTTTGGAGAAAGATGGCGGAAATGTTGAAGCTCACATTGGAAAAGGCATCTGCCTGCAGATGCAGAATATGTCAGGGCCTGCTTTTGAAAGTTTTGCAGAAGCCATCAGGCTTGAACCTGAAAATGCATGTGCCCACACACATTGTGGAATATTATACAAAGATGAGGGTCGTCTTGGAGATGCTGCTGAGGTATGCTTAATGAAACTAATTACTAAGATTTTGGTTAGCTGGAAGTCTTTTTGTATATTAAGCATGTCTTTGTGGTGACACAATTATATATCGATACCTGCACATATACATAGATAGATAAATGTAAATTGATAGATGAGGCACTCATTTATGCTAACGTGATTTGATTCCTTCTAATTTGGCATGAAAGATGTCACTTATTGCAGCAATAAGCAAGAAGTTCTTTATCTTTCCATTGTTCTTGTTGTCTGAGCTTCTCAGATTCATTGTTATCTTGGTTATTCATTATTATATTGATGATGAATAATGAAGCATCCAGTCCTTCTTCTTACTATGTTTTTTGCACTCATTTATGGTAATGTGATTTGGATTGCTTCTATTTTGACATGAAAGATGTCACTTATTGCAGCAATAAACAAGAAGTCCTTTATCTTTCCTTTTCTGGAGTCTCTGAAACTTATTGCTTGTTGTCTGAGCCCCTCAGGGTCATTGTTCTCTTGGTTGTTTATTATGATGTTGATAATGAATAATGAAACATCTGCTTCTTCTTACTATGTTCTTTTAATATATTAGTCTTATTGAACTCTAAACTGAAAATAAAAACAATCAATCCCTTTCCAGTAACTTCCATCAATGATCATCGCTAAAGGTTCATCTATCAACACATTAGTCAAATTTCTAATATAATTAACTGAAATAAGTTGATTAATTACTGAAGGATTAAGAATTAGAGGGAGACTAGATTAAGAAAATGAAACAAGGATGAAGACTGAAGTTTTATTTTATCTGGAAAGAGGCTGTTTCTTGTAACTAGTTCCTGTCTCATCTTTCTGAACTTTAGTGTTCCGTGACTAGCTTGTTAGACGTCCATAGATGTACTTTGCCATCACAAATAATTAATCTGTGAAGTAGATGCAGAAGTACCTTTGAACCCAGATTTTAAATTGTTGATTGATAAAAGGTTATTTTAAAGAACAAATTGGAGATGGTAAAGAAAGTGGCTGAGTCAATTCGAAATTATGTAATATATTGGAGTGGAACACCTTAAAAAGAGAAAAATAAAGAAACTACACAATAACTATGCATTCTATACACGAAGAAGTTGATTTTGGATTGTCTTACCAAATGGAATTTAATATTTAAGATGTTAGAGTTAGTAACTAAGTATGTTGAAGTGTTCAGCAGGTTAAGACAAGAAATTCCCATCATACTTGTCTATCGATAGAAGCAATAAGATGTGAAGTTAAAGATATTTTATAACACTATTTAGTTGTTATTAGGAATAAAACATTCAAATTCACACATGTTTTAGCAACATGTGTGAACTTCATCTCGTTGGATATTTAATTCCAGTGAGGTGATCTTACTCATAGCAAAGCATATGATTAAAAAACTCAATTCTTATTGGTATGATCGGATAAACTATGTCAGTCATTTCTTTGTTGGACTTGAGATATAAGATGGAGGGGTTGAATTTTACTATCGAAACTTGTATGGCGATCAGGTTCAAGAACATGTTGATATCATTAAAAATTATACTTTGAATTTGTTTAATGATTATCAATTAAGATTGAACAAAGATCAAGATCACAATAGTTTAGTATTAGCTTCAACTGTTGTTCACATAACTGGTATGAGTCCCCCAGCTTAGCCCTTACCAATCCTAATCACATGAATAAGTTTATTGGAATTTTATGTGTCAGGTTTGAAGTTATGATTACATTTCACCTATTAATATTATGATATAATAATATGCTTGATTATCATAATTATTTCCTTAATACTATATATATGTATATGTGTATGTATATATTCATATAGTTCTTGGTTTATTTATTTATTTGTACGTGCAATTGCTTTTTTAAATTGGAAACAACTATATTTTGAAGTGAGCAGGATACACCTTATCTTGCCACAATTTAAGGTTGCTTTAGTTAAGTTTTTGAAGCTGGTGGCCACTCAACCTTACCTGATAGCTAAGTTTGTATTTTTCATATAGATTGAAATATACTGGTTAAATTTCTTTGCTATTACCTACTCTTTCTTGCGTTAAGGATATATTTTCCTAGTGGCTATTACTTTGCTGGTGATTGTTGCCTTAATTTCTTTGATCACTGTTTAATTTGTATTAGTGATAGCTCAATTTACTTGCTTATTAGCTGCCTTACTTAGCAATGCCAGGTTTTTTGGTACAATTTTTTTTTGGCACCTAACTTTAGTATGAAAATTTTATCCGGTACTTTTTCACTTAAGTTTTAGTACTTATCTTTTCATTCCTTATTGTTATATGAATTGAGAAACTTCTCATTCTCTTGATAACGATCAGCAATATTATCATTTATTTCCATTAGCTTCCTTAGGGCCTAATTTTACCATTTCCACTTTAGTTTTAGTACTTACCTTATCATTCCTTATTGCCATATGAATTGAGAAACTTCTCTCTCTCTTGATAATGATCAGCAATATTATCATTTGTTTCCATTGGCTTCCTTGGGGCTTAATTTCAAATGTTGAACTTTCCAAAACAATATGATCATTGACTTTTGGCGAAGTATTTCTTTCATGCACTGTGGCATGTTCATATATGGCGATTTTGTGTCCCTGGATGTCATAATACTCTGGTGGTGTGTTATGGTCATTGGAATGTCTAATCTCTGAACTCCATTTGGGGGACCATAATGACTTGTGCATGGAACTAATGTGGAAAGCAAAAGGCATCTGATGAAACATGGGAGCTGAACAAAGCAATCTGAAACTGGTTTGGGCAGGTTTTCTGATAAAAAAATTTCAATAATTACCTAACTGTTCTATACAGATGGAGATTGTTTCTGTACTATTGTGCTTGTATTATAATTAACTGACAATCTCATTTTAGGGTCAGTTTTATTGCCATTTCAGTATAATGCTCGTTGGCATCTGTATTTATCACTCAAGTTCATTAATTTTCCCTGTGTTTTGTATATGCAAAATGGCCAAGAAACTGTGTAAAAGTGCAGTTACCACATTTCTGTGAGATACGATTTCAACTTTTTTGTGTGTGCATGTTTGAGTGGGAGCAAGGGCTGATGTGCGTGAATGCTGTTGCATAGTTATCTTCCTATTGTGTTTCTATATTAATGATTTTATTGTTTAAGACCACTATTTACTGTTATGCAGTCATACCAGAAGGCTTTAAAAGCAGACCCTTCATACAAACCTGCTGCAGAATGCTTGGCTATTGTTTTAACTGACATTGGTACCAGCTTAAAGCTTTCTGGCAATACCCAGGAGGGTATCCAGAAGTACTACGAAGCTCTTAAAATAGACCCACACTATGCGGTAGTGTAACCTTTTTGCTTATTGAAACTTCTGAGGTTTTTGGTCTTCTAATACCTTCTGTTTATGTATATTCTGATTTGTATGTTCATATATGTAGCCTGCATATTATAACCTTGGCGTTGTGTATTGTGAAATGATGCAATATGATACTGCCCTTAATTGCTACGAGAAGGCTGCAGTGGAAAGGCCTATGTATGCTGAAGCATATTGCAACATGGGTGTAATATATAAAAATAGAGGTGACTTGGAGTCTGCCATTGCCTGTTATGAGAGGTAGGGGTCCTTCTAGCTGTCTAAACTTGTCGCTGGGCTTTGCAAGTGTAGTGTGTCATTATTGTTGCTATGATTATATTGGGAGGACAATAATCAACCTTTTCTGCTATTGCAGGTGTCTGGCTGTGTCTCCAAATTTTGAGATTGCAAAGAATAACATGGCAATAGCTCTAACAGATTTAGGAACAAAGGTGGCACCACAGAGACTTAGTCTGGAACTATTGCTAGTATTCTTTGAAGGAACTTTCATTTTTTTTTCCTTTCTATTAATGTTGACCTTTTATTAGTTCCCATATCTGATTTTATATTCAGTTATACACAAATGCAGGTTAAATTGGAGGGAGACATTAATCAAGGTATAGCATACTACAAGAAGGCATTGTTATACAATTGGCACTATGCTGATGCTATGTACAATCTAGGAGTTGCTTATGGTGAAATGCTGAAGCTTGACATGGTAAGTGATTCATAGGTATGATGACTTTGCATGTGTATAAAGTGTATGTTAAGTGGCAGTACTTCTTAGGGGTCTGCAAATAGAGCTAAGCTTGAAGCTTGTGTCTTAACTAGGGGTAAAGCATATAGGCATGTTTCTACCCCAATAACGGTTATTATCTCCGATTGTACAGGCAATTGTGTTCTACGAACTGGCATTCCATTTCAATCCCCACTGTGCAGAGGCATGTAACAATTTGGGAGTAATATACAAGGACCGAGACAACCTTGATAAAGCTGTGGAATGCTACCAGGCATTTCTTTATCCTTGTCCATGATTTTAAGGTCCTCCTTTAGTGTCTACAGCTGTTATCTGATGATCATTATGGTTATTTTGTTTTTGCAGATGGCATTGTCAATCAAACCAAATTTCTCTCAATCACTAAACAACCTTGGTGTTGTCTACACTGTTCAGGTTTGAGGCGTCACTTGTTTGGAATTTTGTTGAAGTAGCCATCGATATGTCCTTCACTTTTTACAGGGTAAAATGGATGCCGCTGCAAGCATGATTGAGAAAGCTATTATAGCAAATCCAACATATGCAGAAGCATATAACAACCTAGGTCTCTCTCTTTTACACTTTAAAAAGTTGAGTCCTGCATACTATTGGTAGGATTTGGACATAATTTACTACCGATTTGCATGATTTATATGACATTTGTTTCTTGATGTATTTTTATTTCTAAGAAGTCTTTTGTTTCATTAAAGTTTTGCCATAGTTCCCTCATGATTCCATGATCTTCAGATTTTTCGGATAATATTTTGACTTTTTTTGTACTTTATCAAGGGGTTCTTTACAGAGATGCTGGCAATATATCAATGGCTGTCGATGCTTATGAGCAATGCCTAAAAATAGATCCTGATTCTCGCAATGCAGGCCAGGTAGGCTTTGTATTCTACTTATGAAGTAATATGGGTAATATTGTGGGTGTGGAGTTCTGTATTCTAGTGCTTGGTCTGATGCAAAAGAAAAGCATGCTTAGCTAGCAGGAGGTTTGGAAATATGGAATGATAGAAATCATGTGTAGAAGATAGGGAGTTTTATCTTTTTGAATTATGGTTGTTGAAGAAGATAATAGGCGTTGTTCATCTTATACAATTCATATGTTTTGCGAAATTGTTGAATGGCCTTGGAGTATGAATTAAGCATATTAGCCACCTCTCTCTCTTTCTCACTATTTATTGATCTTTTCTCAGATGGTAAATAAATAAATAAAGGAGAAAGGAATGCTGGCTGCCTTAATTGATTTATTTATGTTTAATGCTCATGCTTACTCATGATTGTGTCCATTTCTAGTTATACCTTGATGTTGTCATTTTATAACAGATTGAAATGCTCATTTGAGGCCAATCTGTTCCATGATTAATGTGGCTTCATTTAATGTAACAATTGGCTGTTTACCGAGGGATTTCTTTTGCAGAATCGGTTGCTTGCTATGAATTATATAAATGAGGGACATGATAATAAACTCTTTGAGGCTCACAGGTATTCTTTATTTCCGTAACTTTTAGAATTCGTTATCATGTTACATAGAAAGAACTTCGTAAGTAAGCCTCTCTATGCATTTTCACTTCTCTTCCCGTTTCAACCAACTTTTTGAACCCTGCAATAAGGTTGTGTACTAAGAAAACTTGATAAGAGAAACCTACTTTTGCATTAGTATTTGAGATTGTTCCTATATAAGCTAAATTTCTTGTACTTGAATGCTACTTCCTGCATTAAAGGCTTTTTAGAAAGATGTCTATTAACATTTGTTTGAAAGTGATGAAGCTTTGTTAGATTGGTTTATTATGTTTGCATGTACGATTTGTCATCCAAGTCTCCTTTGTGAAATTGAACAGATATAACACCCAAAATTGGAAACTGTCAAACTGATCATTGTTTTGTGAAATTTTGTCAAGTTGTTTTGTAAATTTTTATGTTGCTCTCTTTTGAAGGTGTTTGTGACTATTTTCAGATTTGCACTTTTGCATGCGTACTTTCACAAACTATAATTTGAATTGTTGTTATTTGGAATGCCTAAATGCAGGGACTGGGGTAGACGCTTTATGAGGTTGTATGGACAGCACACTTCATGGGACAACCCAAAAGATCCTGAGAGACCTCTTGTGATTGGATATGTATCTCCAGATTATTTTACCCATTCTGTATCCTATTTCATTGAGGCTCCTCTTGTCTATCATGACTATGCTAACTACAAGGTGGTGGTTTATTCAGCAGTTGTAAAGGTGATCGTTATCTGAATACTTCTGTTCCTAACTTTGGTGATGCCTTGAATATATGCTAACTAAAACCTTCCCATTGTCATAGCTACAAATACTGTTTTTGGAGCGATCACCTGTTCACTGTATACAATACAAAGCTTTGATGTAACATTCACAGTTTTGATTTATTTTTCTCCTGAGTTTCAGGCAGATGCAAAAACAGAAAGGTTTAGGGAGAGGGTTCTGAAAAAGGGTGGGATATGGAGGGATATATATGGTGTTGATGAAAAGAAGGTAGCTAGTATTGTTAGAGAAGATAAAATTGACATCTTGGTAGAACTTACTGGACATACTGCTAATAATAAGCTGGGAACAATGGCATGCCGACCTGCACCCCTTCAGGTATGGTTTTAATTATGGTTTATATTTTGATATATTGTTGGAGTTTGTCTTTGAACCTGCATATATTTGTTTAGAAAGATATTTAATTTGTCTCTTTACATATGTGGTTTATTTTCTTGAGAAGCAAGAACTAGTTGTGTGGAAACACGCTATTGACGAAAAAGTTAAAAAATCACGCTATTGATGAAAAAGTTAACTTCTCACATAGCTTAGTTTGGGATCATGGCTATGTTTCTTTTGAAATCCAATTCTTTTGCAAAATTAATTAAAGGATTACAGCCTTGATAAATTCGCTGCTTCTTTTAAACTCTTATGGTGAACTTATTATATAAAACAAGAGAACAATAATGGATAAGAGGACAGCAGATGAAGAATTGTAAGGATTCTTGTGAAAACAACAAACTAGTAAGAAAACATAAGTCTGTCTCAATTCATCAATTTTGGTGAATAATTGGCTTTGATTATTTATTACCAGTTTTTCAGTATTGAGACCTGCCTTCATCCAAAACCTAAATTCTATTAACACTAATAGAACTATATTTAGTTTCCTGGATAAGATCTTTGATGATGCATACAGTTCTCTGCTCTTGCTCATTTCTTTAAATAACATTTCTTTGTATTTTTACTAGTTTTCCATCAAATGATTTTGCAGTGTTAACTTGGTTCTATGTTGAAACTTTTTAGATTAGGAACTTCTTAGACCTGAACTTCCATGTAAGATGAGCAAAGCTTATTCAAGAGAGAATTTCTGCTAGAGATTAATCGTTTATTGATTGGTATGGTTACAGGGTCAATGCACATAATCCATTTTCAAGGTGTCTTTTTTGCATGGATCAAATCATTAGGCAATTGCTTCTGATGAGTTTTTAATGGAGCAAGCTCATATCATTTGTCTGCTCAAATCTAAGCTAGACAACCTATCTACTGAGTTGTCTAAAGCAAAATCCTTTAACAGGATTTGTTAGTGTTTGAGATGCGTTCAGGAATATTACTACAAAATTGTATTCAACAAAAGCCTAAATCCTGAGATCTTTCCTAAGATAATTCTTTAACTTATAATGCACTGTAACAATGTAATATCACATGTTTCTCTTGCTGAATCATAAATTTTTTTTCATTATTATGTTGATGTCTACTTAAGTAATAGCACTATTGCAAAACTGAGATTGCAAAACTTTTATTCTAACTCCCTCTTGGTTCGTCATTATTTTAGGTGACTTGGATTGGCTATCCAAATACTACCGGTCTGCCTACCATTGACTACCGAATTACTGATTCTTTGGCCGATCCTCCTGATACTAAGCAGAAGTATGTCCTAAGCTGTCTGGCTAGTGTTTCAAATGGATCACTGTCTTAAGGAGTGACAAGAGTATACCTGAGAATAGTCATTTAATAGTTATCAACTTGTTTTGTTCAAATAGTTTGTGGGATTATATCCTATGGCTTTCCTGTGACTTACATGGAGAGAACATAATTTAGCAGGTTTCCATGATCAAGAAACTGTCTGAATCAGATGTGTATATAGATAATTTATATTCTTGTTATTCTCTCACATGCTTTACTAGTTCTATAGAGGGCTCTTTGTGCAGCGTCATATTATCTTTTCAATTTATGAACCGTAGGTGGCATCCTGTTTATGGTTCTAAATTGGTAATATTTCTCTTTTATGAAAAAGAAAATGAAAAGAACTGTTGTGATATTCTGTTGCCAGACACGTTGAGGAGTTGGTGAGACTACCTGAATGCTTCCTTTGCTATACGCCTTCCCCAGAGGCCGGGCCCATTGCTCCAACTCCTGCTTTATCCAATGGCTTTATTACATTTGGTAGCTTCAATAATCTGGCAAAGGTATTCTCACTAATTATTTTGGAACTTTTGTTTGCTTTTAATATTGACGGAACAATATGTGTAATCTAATATGTGGTATATTCATTACATTAAATTTCCTTCTCTACCCAGATAACCCCCAAGGTATTGCAAGTTTGGGCTAGGATTCTTTGTGCAGTTCCAAACTCTCGTCTTGTGGTAAAATGCAAGCCATTCTGTTGTGATAGCGTTAGGCAGCGATTCCTTACAACATTGGAGCAACTTGGATTGGAACCTTTGCGTGTAGATCTTCTGCCCCTGATTCTCCTTAACCATGATCATATGCAAGCTTATTCTCTAATGGATATTAGGTAAAATCTTGAGTTGTAATTCTTTTACTAAGAGAGGAAAATCCAATTGCTTCTTTCACGATTGATGTAACTAATTTTTTGTAGCGTTAGTTCCCTCAATCTTCAGTTCATACCTAATGTCTGACCGTATCTATTATTTGCTCCCATTTCTAGGAGATGCATGTTAATTTTCATTGCATATCTGGCTTGCTTTGTTTTCTCTTAAGGATCTCTAAATTGGTGCATCTATTGTAGCTTGGATACTTTTCCATATGCTGGAACAACTACTACTTGTGAATCTTTGTACATGGGAGTGCCATGTGTTACCATGGCTGGTGCAGTTCATGCTCACAATGTTGGTGTAAGCCTTCTAAGCAAAGTTGGTGAGTGGAACTTTCTTTGGATTTTAAGTTTGATGTCTGTTAAAAAATTACAATTATTTCTGTACTTTGTTGTTTTTCATGCCGGTGATATTAAACTTCTTGTATGGGGCTTAAATAATAATGTGGTTTAATATGGAAAATATAGGTGTCAGGATTGTGTGTAGGCGTAGTACATATTGTCATCGAATATATTAAGCTATCAGCAACTTAAAATCAAATGACCTGTCCAGTCTGATATTTTGATGGGATCACGAGTGGCAAAATCAAATCAATTACCTTGTATGTACAGGACTTGAAATGAGGTTGATCTGAATTAAGTTGACATATGTAGGGCTTGAATTTTAAAATACAGTATAGCTGTAGTTTCTCGCTTGTCTGCGCTACTGATCCCTTTTGTTTTTTCCTTTGTTATACCTTGATGTGCTTAATCTGTTGTTTAATTAGTTTTTTTTTTGTTTGGGATGTTGGCGTACAAATAAAGTTATGAGGCTTTTGGCTTGCATTGCAGGGCTAACACGTCTGATTGCAAAAAGTGAAGATGAGTATGTCCAATTGGCACTTGATCTGGCCTCTGACGTTGAATCTCTTTCAAACCTGAGGATGAGTCTGCGGGACCTTATGGCTAAGTCTCCTGTTTGTGACGGAACAAAGTTTGCCCTTGGTTTAGAAACAGCATACCGCAACATGTGGCGCAGATACTGTAAAGGTGATGTCCCATCATTAAGACGTATGGAGCTGCTACAGGAGAAGCAAGTTTCAGATGAGACTCCTAAGGATTCAGATCCTACTCGGATAACATTCTCTAGAGAGAACCAGATGAACGGTTTTAATTCAGTTGCGCCATCTGTGGTGAGTAACTATTGTGAAGACATTGGCAGTGAGCTGCTTCAAGCTGCTAAGTCAGGCTAGTTGAGTTGGAGTATAAAGAATGTTACATACATGCGGAGTACATCAAGACAAACATGAGCCCAAGCATAGACAATATGGGTATCTCTGAAGGCTAAAGTGTTGTATGGTGCAGCTGGATACTTACCTTCCATAGGATCCAGGTTGTTGGAGAAGATTGCTGGTGGGGATATTCAATTTCAGTCTTGCCAAAAGAATTAATAGGGTATAGGAGAGATTGATTTCGTGAGAAAGCTATCATAAGGCTTCCTGATTGCATTTTTTCAGTGAGTCGTAGAAGGTAGCTGTGGCTTGTAAATTATAACAAAAAGTTTTTGTTTCCCATTTTAACACTTTTATTGTTTTAAATTGGTTTAAAAACCTGTCGAATAGAGGGAGTAGTGGTATAGCCTGTGTATGAATATTAGTTAATGTACTTGCCATCATCCAAAAGTGATGAGTTTCCTGATTCAGATGCATTTACCATTTTGTTGCTGTTTCCAGGCCCAAGATTGTTTGATATATCTATTGATTCAATTCTTATACATAGTGACGATTATCTTCAATTATACCCATTTTAAGTTATTGCTCTAAACAACATAAAAAACTATGGCGTGACACACCTGTAATTTATTTTGTGTATTATCTGAAAGATAACACTCAACTTTTTTACTTGTAGGAATTTCGAGATAAACCCCACAATTACTTTTCAATCATAATAATAATAACTAAATATAATTGATTAATTTATTTATATTCATGATTTTTGAGTTATTATTATTATTATTGTATGTTTTATATTTTTTATTAAAGCTATAAATTTAATTTTTGTAAAATTAAATATTTAAAATCTAATTTCTTATAAGATTTTAAATTAGGCCTTCACAAGTTATTTTATACATAAACAATTAATACTAAACAGCTAATTTTATCAAATATCTTTAATAAACAACCGATGTTATCTACTAACCAAATCAACTCATATAATTCACTATCAACTACCCACTCATAGAATCAATTAATAGCTAATATACCAAACTAAAACCTGCATGTTCTTGTGTAATACTATCGTTGCCGTAATATTTTGGTGCTTCATAGACACAAGCCTTTTACTTATTCGGCAACTCTAGAGATTTGACCTCATTACAAGGTTATTATTATTTTGAGGATTGTACATGTAAGCAAACATCTGGTCTGGGATTAGGCGATATTATAAATTGTGCAACTAGAAAACAGGATACAAAGGGCTTGGATTATGTAAGGCTTGCAAAAAGAGGCTTGGAGGAAGTGTTTGCATTGCCGAGAAGAAATAATAAATCCATCACTAGTGCAATCTATCATTTTATCCTGCTTTTGCCAATATGGAAAACATCAGCCAATCCAAGGAACATGTTTAATGTTACATGTGGATGGAAACAAAACACTAATCACCATAGGCTTTACTGTTAACTTGTGCTTCAACAACAGCCTGGCAACGATTAATCTTTTACTGATGCCCGCAATATCTTCACATCATGGATAGGCCTAAGTCAGACAGCATTATCATATTAGTACAATTAGAGTCTAAAAGAAATTTGAGTTCCAACCTAAACACATATATCACCAAGATAATCACCTGTCATTGTTGTCGGTTTGGATGCTACCGAGTCTCTTGATTATTTCCATTCCTCTACATACTCTTCCAAATATGGTGTGCTTTCCTGGAGAAATGATAAAAGCAGAATTGTGTTAAAACAGCACTAACAGGAAGTTTCACAATTTCAAAAAGTCTAAATAGAAGCAGAAGTTAGTAATCACCATATGAATTTGATCTAGAATTTTAACATAAAGTTAATCAGAAACAAAGTGACTGCCAAATGCGCGAGCAATCAAACTGCTTATAAAGCTATATGGCATTTCAACTTTCATTTCCGTCTCAAATGACTTTCAATGTTGTAGAGATCTTAAAAGCGATTTCATTTTCTCAGCACTGTCATAGGGCATCGAAGAACTGTGAGGAGATTTTACAGGAAAGTACCCTTGACTTTGGATTTGTAACCCTGGTCACTCGTGCATAAATGAGAAATTTAATGAATTGGGTCCCAGGCATTTTCTTCAACCTTCAGATTTCAAATACTACAAGAAGTCCCATCCTTTTGCAGCTTATTCAATATGTCAAACTGTAAATGACTGTTCAAATTCACACTTCAACTATTTTACTGAAGCACTCTAGAGAACAAAGGGTAGCAGGAAAAGCATCATTACCATCAAGAGAAGGAGCAGGCGCCAATGTAATGAAGAACTGACTGCCATTAGTATTTGGACCAGCATTTGCCATGGATAAAATACCAGCTCCAGTATGCTTCAACTCTTTCACTATCTCATCTTCAAACTTTGAACTAAAACACACACACAAACAAAAAGTCACCTACTATATGATATACCAACAAACATCGACAGGAGAACAAAATAAATAAGGATGTTCTCAAGCTTACCCATATATGGATTCTCCACCTCTTCCAGTTCCTGTCGGATCCCCACCTTGAACTATAAAATCCTGCTCCAAAACCCCCAAAAAAACATATATATATATGTATATATAGTTGCATTAACAGTAAAAGTGTAAAACTCATTGGCCTAAAACAGAAAGAAAAACAAAAACCATTATCTCCCACGCTTTGTCAATCATTACACCTTAATAATCCGGTGAAATTTGACATTGTTGTAGTAACCCCTACGACACAGTTCGATGAAGTTCCGGCAAGTTCTTGGAGCGTGCTTGTAATATAACTGGAATTCACCGGAATTAACAACACGCACAAAAAGAAAAGAAAAAGATTTAAATAAACCAACAAAGAAAAAGACAAAAGGTGAAAGAGAGTTGAAAGTTTCCTTCTTTGAGAAGTAGAGAAACACCTCAACCGTAAACGACCCCATGGAAGTCTCAAGAGTGACCTCCGGTGCTCCACCTTCTGCACTTGCCCACATCTTCCAATTTTGAGCTCTCCAGCCGCCGCTTTCCTTCACAGAGCAGACGGACAACTTTATCAGTGTTCAAGATTCGGTTTGGGTCTAGTCTACCGGATCCAATTCAGCCCATGAATAACACTGGCCCATGTCATCCGGTGCCAAGTTTTATGGAGTTTCACAGCACAAACAGAAATATTACTTCCTTTTTCCATCTTTTTTAATCCTATGAGACCAGTTAGGCTACATGGGTTACAAACTTCGTTGGAGATCTTCGATGGCGGCAACGGTGGCTACGACGTGATTAAAAGGGCGATTGTGATTAGTAACGGCTTTTCCGGCGCCGAGAGTCAATGCATCGGCTTGGTTCGCGCTCTTGGCCTCTCCTCTCGCTTTTCATTGCACGTAAGTAAAATGTCTTCTCCTTTTTGCGTTTATGTTTCATTTCTTGTTCATATGTTTGCTCACATGTAGAGTATCTGTGTGTGCACATTGATGTTCATGTTGTGTAGCGAGTTACACGGCCTAGAGGAGGAATTAATGAATGGCTTCGTTGGCTTCCGGTTTCGATTCACAAGAAAGTTGACTACTTCATCAATCGAATCTATGGAGGACGCTGGAGTTGTAATCTCACGGTTCAAGAGCCAAAGGCTGTAACTCTTTCGCATGAAAGAATCGGTATCGTTATTTGTGTGAGATTAGTGTAAACGTTGATATTGGGAAATGGGTTTGACCTGGATTGTTGTTTTGTGGTTAAAAGTGCAGGATTGTCGAACATTTTGGAAGCTGACGCCACTCACATTGCGATGTTGGCTCGCGAAACCTTCGAGAAGTATTCTCATAGTTATTTTCTTTTTATTTTCGATGTTTACTAAAGACTGGAGTTATGTAAAAGTGCGTGTTTCGTACTTAGGGACGGACCATTGTTGGTTGTGGCTTCCGGTAGGGATACCATTCCTGTTGCGAGCTCTATCAGGCAGTTGGCCCCAAATTATGTCTTCGTCGTGCAGGTTCAACTCTTATCTCTATCTTTTTCCGGGTTAATTTGGTATTAGTAAGCCATGCGCGATTCTGACTTTTAGTTGATACCGAACAAAATGATAGTCACTACTGTTTGCCTCTTAAGGATTTGGTTTTGTTTGTATTCCTATGCTTAGTCAATATTGCGGGTATTAAATGTCCTCTGCCCTACTTTCCCGTGTTGTTTTTTGGAGTAATACGTTGCATTCTGTTTGGGTTATGTAACATAAGTTGTCTCAGTCAAGTTTTCTCTTGGAGATCATTGTATAGATACAACATCCGAGGACACGACTGAACAGATTTGATTTGGTGATTACTCCTCATCACGATTATTATCCTTTGACTCCTCATGCCCAGGAGCAAATCCCCTGGTTTCTCCGGAGGTGGATAACCCCACGTGAACCTCCTGACAGACATGTGGTGAGTAATTCCTGTTGCTGTATGGAAAACAGGGTTAGGTGAATGTGAACATGTAAGAAGAGGGTGTGGAATGGGAATCATTTTAGCATATCATTGGCTTCTTTTGTTTCAAAATCTTACAAAACTCATAATTTTGTGTTTTTAAGTTGCAGATATTGACTGTTGGAGCTCTTCATCAGGCGGATTCTGCTGCAATGAGGAATGCTGCTTCTGCCTGGCATGAAGAATTGGCACCACTTCCCAAGCCATTGCTTGTTGTGAACATTGGAGGGCCTACAAGTAAAGAGTCGTGCAACTTTATATTGGTTGAGTTTATAATTTGTTTGTCAAGAGCAGAATTGCTACCAGTTTAGTGTGGATGGAGTTCTGGTGGAGGATATGTACTGCATCATTTTTATAATGCATTTCTGTTCATCCCTTGTAAGATTGGATGTTGATATTGTGGAATTTCTGTATGGACGGGTATTAAATATTTCAACATCTTAACTTTTTATACTTCTTGGGAAATATGCCCTAAATGGCTGATATATGTGATTATTCTTTCTGTCAAGAGAAAGAACATCAAAGTACACAGACTGAGTTCTAATGATGAACTTTCTTGAACTTACTGCGACTTCCTTCTTGAATATGACTTCCGTACTTGAAAAACCCTCCCTGGGAACTTTTATTAAATTGCCTTTGTGTGCAACTCATGGTAGTTGGAAAGTCAAATATCTGCTGGTTGAATAATTATGTGAGCACATTAAGAGAGTTTTGGCATGGCTTATGGTATAAGATTTACATGTATGCTACTGCTAGGCTTTTCTCTGACATGCCATTCCATGATATTATGTATAACTCTACCTTCGTGAGGATTGCTTGTAGTTCTAGGTTTGTCATGTCTACAGTATGCTTAGCCCCCTTGAATGAGATGGATGGTTAACTTTTTTTTTTTAAATAATTATGCTAGAGGTCTAACATCTCTATATTCTTAACAGGCAGCTGTCAATATGGAGTGGATCTAGCAAAGCAGTTAACGGATATGCTTCATAATGTTCTTTGGAGCTGTGGAAGTGTTAGAGTATCTTTTTCTAGGAGAACTCCTCAGAAGGTACAAACGCTTTTGGCATTTTCTTGTTTATTCCTTCAGTGAACAATCACATTTTCTTGGAACTCTTCTGGTCAGGTATCCAAAATTTTGATGCAAAAATTTAGTACCAACCCTAAGGTTCATATTTGGGATGGTCAAGGTATGCAGTGTACCAGAAAAGTATGGAACTATCTTTTTGTTCTTTAATTTCAAATTAATCTTTCCAATTTCAAGTGCTTAGGTGCAAATCCACATTTAGGGCATCTGGCTTGGGCTGATGCTTTTGTCATCACGGCTGATTCAGTAAGTATGTTGAGTGAGGCTTGCAGCACTGGGTAGGTTTGTTGGATGGTAATGGTCAATGTTTTCATAACATGGAAAGTATTTATGTGTTTTAACTGAGGCATCTAGAGCTCTTCGGCTGCAGGAAGCCTGTCTACGTTATAGGAGCTGAACGTTGTACATGGAAATTTGCCGATTTTCAGAAAAGATTGCTTGGACGAGGAGTGGTGAAGCAATTTACTGGTAAAGAGGACGTAAGTTTCAGTTTATGCTACTGTGTCTGGTTTGGTTAATTGAGATGGCAACGCTTGAGTCACAGGGGTACATTATTGCCTGTACCTGTTTATAATTTCCTTCCCTTCATCTTATAAAATTAGTATGTTATTTTGAGAAATTTGAAAGTGGATGTTCACAACTGTTAATGAAGTAACGGTCCTGCCACATGAAAGCCAAGTCAAAACTTAGACTATGGAGCTTATGGCCATGTGCAATATTGGTACGAATAACCATCACATTTATTTCTAATAAATAGTCTGAATTCCAGATATCCGAAACCTGGAGCTACTCTCCATTGAATGATGCCGCAGAGGCTGCTAGTCAAGTGATTCAGGCGCTTGCTGAGCGTCGGTGGACGATACGGGCATAATTTCTTACACTAGTCCATGGGATTACTTGAAGTCTCCCTCAATATTCTGGCAATTAATGAAAGCAGAAACTTTTGACATATTGTAGAACCCTGATATGGTTTCACTTGATCTTTACAGTCTTCTTTGTAGCCCAAGTAACAAAGAAACGATGAGTGTAGGATTAAAGCAGAAATAGCTGATGCGTTGTATACATTTACATGGTTTGTTGGTGCAAATTTGATCTATTAATTCTTTGTGCTCTTTTTGCCTTTCAATGTCATGGTTATGCCTGCATGCTCGATAGCGATGAAACTGCATCTGAATATGCTTAGTTATAATTTGTTTTTACAAGTTCAAGTTCATCAAACCCCATTACGTCGTAGTCGGATAAGTTTCCTGATATCTGCACGTCGTACCCTTCTGCTTTCCACAATTTCATACAAATCAAATAGCTTCTTATTTTTGATCAAACATATGACTCATACGTTGATTCTTTGAGGTTCAGACACTTTCAAGTTTGAAAGTTTAGTTTCACTTTATGTTGTCGTTACTATCCAAGCTCTAGTGTTATTTCCCCAACTCCATTAACTTCAACATCCTTACACCATCTCCGTAAATGTATCCTTTAAAAAAATAATAAAAAACAATCTTTTACTCTCAATAGTTTCTGACAACATCAGACGTATGATAAATTTAATTTATGAATGTCCCTTTTCCCTTTTCTTCTTAGCATCTGTCTGCTTTTTCTCACTCTTGTGTTCATTAATTAAAGCCTGTTAGCATTATTTTGAGTGGCTTGTTATATGAAGTTGGACCAACTAATCTATACAACACACATTCATCACCTTTCTACTTGCTCTCTTATCCACCTGATCAAACTGAGATCAAGTGAAATAATTAGCAACTACTCCCTTACACGAAAACGTGATCAGACCAACTCCTGTTTAAGTTCTCTATTTAAGTTTCAGAACTTACGTGATGTTCATCACAAACTTTTTCGTCTTTCATTTACATACTATAATCACAACCATTGGTAGTATTACTGTTCTAGTAAACTAAAATGAAGGACCAGTCAACCACCATTGATGTGCCGGAATCAAGCTCTGTTGCTAAAGGAAAAGCCCCACTTATCGCAACTCACAGAGAAGAAAAGGCAGGGTACAAGAAAGGAATCGCCATTTTTGACTTCATCCTCAGGATTGGTGCTGTAACTGCTGCTGCAGCGGCTGCAGCTGCCATGGGAACCAGTGACGAGACCCTCCCTTTCTTCACTCAGTTTTTTCAGTTTCAAGCCAGCTATGACGATCTTCCAACTTTCCAGTACGTCTTCATGACCATCACTCTTAATTTAGTAATACTAAAATATGGTCCCTATCAGCAGAAACTGATAATCATTAATACTAGAACCAGTAAAGCTCAACTGCAATATCATTCATTACTGAACAAGATGTAAATAAATGAATCCATGCTTCAGGTTTTTCGTTATTGCAATGGGAATAGTAGCTGGCTACCTAGTTCTTTCCCTCCCATTCTCAATAGTATCCATAGTTAGGCCACATGCAGTTGGACCAAGACTTCTGCTTCTCATCTTGGACACCGTAAGCTCTCTTAACTCATAACATATTCATCTTCCTAGTACTAACTAATCATGATTTGCCAAGTCTCATATAAATTCAGGAAGAAAACAAAAGATAGTTTGATTCATAATCATGCAGGCGGCACTTACTCTGACCACTGCAGCCGGAGCTGCAGCTGCAGCCATAGTCTACTTGGCTCACAATGGCAACTCCAACACCAACTGGCTTGCAATCTGTCAACAGTTTGGTGATTTCTGTCAAAAAGTTAGCGGAGCTGTCGTGGCGTCGTTCGTCACTGTTGTTCTCTTCATGCTTTTGGTTGTCATGTCTGCAGTGGCTCTCCGAAGGCGTTAAGCAAGATATAACAGAATTTGGTCCTGTTGTTATCTCTGCTCATTTGTGGTCTTCTATCTGATATTCTACCATCATACTCAACATTATCGTCCATGTTTCCTTGTACCATCTTACATGATGTACGAAAAAGAAAGTGCAGTGCAATTGAAACTGGTGTCTTGTCGTTCTTTATTACATGCTATATCCTACTCTCCATGTTCTTTAATCTGGGTTCATCACGATAGGTTATCTATAGCTGAAAAAACTCGTCCATGACACAAATGAGCATTTAGTTGATGAACTTTTCATTTTTTTTTAGCGAAATGGAGACAAAAATAGCGTAGCTTCTTGATATGAAACTATAAACTATTAAAACATCACAACATCGATCAAAATGCACGATTTAAACTAGAAACCAAATGCTTGAATGAATGCTACGTGACGAACTTTGTGAAGGGGCCTTCAGTATCAACCACTTCAAATCCCGGTGGATTATAAAAGCTATAAAACCTACAAAGCAACACATATATATTAGATGATAAAAATAAGTCATAAAACGATCAATGAATTTATTTAGATATTCTACATAATTAATCGTAGAAAATTTGAAAATATTAAGCAAATTCACTATTAATCATGAGATTTTTATTGATTATTCTTTATTCTAAAATAATATTATGTGACATATTAATAAATCCCTCACATTATTAATAGAATTAATGCTTAGTGCTTGCATATATAAGTTTCAACATTTATACTATCATGTCTTCTAATTTCTTATGTTTAGAATAGTATTAAGTAACATTGATCTAATTGAGGAATTCCTTACTTTATTGTACATGTATGCACAATATGTAGATTGTCAAAACTGTTCTAGAAGTCTCATACATTGCGTATGGTTGGCAAATGAATAATATGCTTACAAGAACAAAGAAAACACAAACTCAATCTTTATTAGCCAGCCCAAGACATTGCAATATGTTCCCGGTTGAGTCGCTCGTATTGTTTGGTGAATTGGTCAACTTTAATTCTTTGGGTTGTATATATCAGCTAAAGTATATTTAACCAAAATGGAAATTAATAGCAACAACTCCCTTTACTCCGTATGAATTTAAAATTCTAAACGCATAGCTAATCCAACAGCTTCCTTTCCACACATAAATAAGCATAAAATGTTCGAGTACCGGCAAGTTTTTATTTTTCTCCATTCTTATCATATCAAAAGTTCTAATTATGTGTTTTTTACTTGATTATTTAGGCCAAAATGTGCTGTATCAAGTGCTGTTGCCAAAGGCGTTGCTCCTCTCATAGGAGTTTCTAAACATGAAAATGCTCGAAGATATAACAAAGGAATTGCCATATTCGACTTCCTCCCGAGGCTTGGAGGTATAATTGCCGCCGCCACTATAGGGACTAGTGATCAGACTCTTCCATTTTTCACTAATTCCAAGCTAGCTATGATGATCTTCCAACTTTTCAGTAAGATGTGGTTTATTCTTTTTATTTTCACACAAGTTATTGTCAGTGAATCTTATGCAACAGCTTAAATTTTATACATTCTTCGTGATTGTAATGGCAATAGTCGGAGGATATTTAGTCCTTTCTCTCCCTTTCTCCATAGTCACCATTATAAAGCCGCATGCTATAGGAATACGTTGTTAAAAATATAAAATATTAATTTATAATTTTGATCCTGTAATGGCAAGTTTTCTTAATAGAGAAGAAAGCAAGTACTTGAATAGTCAACGACGGCAAAGATTAATTAATAACATGAGTTGTCAATGTATAAACATGAGTCAAGCATAGGCTGTAAACTGCCTCTAATTCCTCTACATATATGCATTGTATTAATACATTCATCATTACCATTCATCATTTCTTTTATTATTAGCCTTCCATTTCCATTTTTGTTGTTGCTTACTTAAATATTAGAGTCCACTTTCCTAAGCCTCCGCATATAAATCTAAACATTTTGGTATCAATTGTTGATACCAAAATGCATCTATAAGACAAAATACAAGGAAGATGGAACTATCCAGAAGCACAAAGTAAAGTTAGTTACCAAAGGATACTCACAATAGTCTGGTGTCGACTTTACAGAGACATTTGCACTACTTGTCCGAATGGAGACGGTCAGAACAATTCTCGCATTAGCTGCTCAAATGGAGGTGCCAGTTTATCAATTAGATGTCAAATATGCCTTTCTCAATGTTGAACTCAAAGAAGAAGTATATGTGGAGCAACTTTTGGGTTACACTGTCAAAGGAAAAGAAAACAAAGTTTTGAAATTAAAAAAGGCATTATATGGATTAAAACAGGCACCTCAAGCTTGGAACAACAAAATTGACTCATATTTTCAAAACAATGAATTTCAGAGAAGCCTAAGTGAGCCTTCGTTATATGTGAAAAGGAAGGTATACAAAATGTTCTTATTGTCTACTTATACGTTGATGATTTAATTTATACTGGCACTAACCCCAAGATGGCAGAGGAGTTTAAAAATTGGATGATGAAGGAATATAAGATGACAGATCTTGGATTAATGAAATGTTTTCTTGGCATCCAAGTTCAACAAACAAAAGGAGAAATATTTATTTCCCAAGAAAAATATTTAAATGATTTATTGAAAAATTTCGCATGAATGCCTATAAACCAATCTCAACTCCAGTGGCTTTGAATGAGAAGTTGCAAAAAGATGATAGTGCAGAGCAGAGAAAGCTGATCTAAAAATCTACAGAAGCTTAGTTGGATATCTTATATATTTAACAAATACAAGGCCAGATATTGTTTTTGCAGTTAGTTATATTTCCAGATTTATGCACGAGCCAAGCAAAAATCATTTCAATGCTGCAAAAAGAATTTTACGCTATCTACAAGGTACGAAAAATTTTGGAATAAAGTATTCCAAATAAGCAAACAACAAGCTTGTGGGATATACAGACAGTGATTGGGTAGGACAAAACATGTAGAAATTTGACAGCACTTCATCAGATATCTTGTCGAAGAAGAAGAAATCCAACTTGAATTTGTCAACTCAATTAAGCAACTGGCAGATATTTTCATCAAGCCCTCAACATATAAAAAGCTAGAAGGTTTCAAAAACACCATTAAAATTATAAATTAAGAGGGGCTGTTAAAAACATAAAATAGTAATTTATAATTTTGATCATGTGGTGGCAAGTTTTCTTAATAGAGAAGGAAGCAAGTACTTGAATAGTCAATGGTGGCAAAGCATTAATTAATAACATAAGTTGTCAATGTATAAACATGAGTTAAGCTTGAGTTGTAAACTGCCTCTAATTGCTCTATATATATGCATTGTATTAATTGTGATCAAATAGATGAATGAAAAAATTACAATAGCATTCTTCCCATCCTCTCTCATTCATTGTTACTATTCATCATTTCTTTTATTATTAGCCTTGCATTTCCTTTTTTGTTGTTGCTTCTTTAAATCTTAGAGTCCACTTTCCTAAGCTTCCACATATAAATCCAACATACGTCTCCTCCTCCTCATTTTGGACATGGTAATTTTTAGAGTCACATAACTTTGCAGGTCTTTTAGAAACATATTCTCCATATTCATATAAAATTCTCTTTTTTTAATCATTTCTAGGTAGCACTGACTCTAAATACCGCAGCTGTTGTGGCAGCCGCTGCCATAGTCTTCTTGGCACACAATGGGAACACAAGTGCAAACTGGCTAAGTATTTGCCAACAATTTGGGGATTTCTGTCATAAAGTCAACGGGGCAATGGTGGCATCCTTTGTTTCAGTACTTGCGTTTGTGTTTTTTATTGTGATGTCTGGGAAGTGGGCTGGCTATTCGAAAACATTAAAAATTAGAAACATAGATCATATCTCTATTCGTTTATCATCATCTTGTAATTTCTAGCTGAAAGAACTTCAAGAGGAAGTTATTTTGTTGTGTGATGTTTCACATTGGTTTCAGTAAAGTGGAAATTAATACTTCATAAAGAAATCAATCTTAATCAAAACCATGCATTGTGGGGAGTCACTACATTATTATTTCCATGTGGGCACCCCATCCCCATGGAGTTAATGTTATTGCAGCAAACTGTTGCCAATCTTTCAAGAGCCTTATATTCTAGCAAGTTCTAAGTTTATACCCTGAAAAATCATTAGAACATTTCACAGATCAAATTTTATTATCATACCTTTAACAAGTAGCCGTTAATTAATTGAGACTTAGTAACATGTTTAGAAAATAGTGTTGCTGTACTCACTCTTGGTAAGATACATGCATGATTCCACCACCGTTAGTGTACGAAATCATCTTATATTGATAAAATCATAGTAAATCTATACTTATAATAGTGTTTTGTAGTTTGCTGCTTAGGCAAATTACTTTTTAAGATTTCCCACAAGCCTTATAAATTGACTTTGAAAGATAAGTTTTATTTGTGTGCAGACTTTAAATAGATACTTAAGACAGAACATGTAGCCATTACTTATCATTTCTAATAGGTAAGAATATGAATTATTTGACACTTGTACTTTTCTTCTTAAAGACTCTTGCTTACTTAAACATGAATATGGACTAAATATTAACAAAAATAGAAGAAATTAAGACTAAGTTAGACTGTGTTGGAATTATTTTCTACACTTCCCTCCTTTAATTCAAACATGAGCTTTAACTCCAATCGTCAACTTGAATTTGTTAAATTTTTTTTTTGACAAAACTTTCGTGAAATTGTCTACTTGTTGCTCATTAGTGTTACAATATATTCTACAATTTTATCTCTCCTTTAGAAACAAGTTTTATAATAACGTGATGTTTGATATTAATATGTTTATTTCTTCCTTATTAAAGTAGATTTTTAGACATTGCAATAGTTGATTATTATCATAGAAGATCACAATAGGTTCTTGTGCTTCAAATCCTTCAAAATTTCAATAACCATATGGCTTGACATGTTATTGTTGAGGCAGCTATATACTCTTGCTTGTGTTTCAAATCCTTTAAAATTTCAGCAACCATATAACTTGACATGTTGTTATTGAGGCAACTATATACTCTGCTTAAGTGCTTGATAAAATAACAGTTTCTTACATTTTTCATGTCCAGGAAATTGCCTCATAATTAAAACGAGAAAAATTATATTGTGCTCCTTTTATCATATACACTGGCTATCTAATCACTATTAGTAAAACTAATAAGATTATTGAAATTTTTTTTTAATGTACCTTATGCAAAATGTTGTTGTGCCCTAGATATATCTCATAGTTCTTTTAGCTACTCCAAAGTGATGTTTTCTAGGGTTATTCAGAAACTTGGAAATAAGACTGACAACAAATATAATTTTTGGTCTTGTATTGGTGAGACAAATAAACCTTCCGACTAGACTTCTATACTATATCTTTCTTTTCAACCCCATCATTCAACAAAACTTCTTATTAGTATTCAATAGTGTTTTAGCATGATTGCAATCTCCTATACTAAAATTCTCTCACAAGTTCTCTACATATTTTTCCTGATGAATGAAAATTCGATTTAAATCTTACAAAACTTTCAGTCCTAAAAGTGTAAAACACCAAGATCAATAATCTCAAATGTTTGCATCATTGAATTCCAAATTCATCCACCAAGTTAAAGGAATTTTTGGCATAAATGACATTACCAATATATAAATATACAACTAAAAATTCATTGCCAACACTTTTCATATACAATGCGGGTTCAGTAAGACTCCTTTGAAAATTGTTATCAGTAAAATATGTTCAATCTTACCATACCGTGCTTATAGCCCTTGTTTAAGCCTATAAAGTGCCTTATGTAGCTTGTATACTTTATTTTCAGACTTTTCTACTTCAAAGCTTGGTTGTTCAACAAATACATCTTTAATAAGAACACCATTAAGAAATGTAGATTTCACATCTAATTGATAGCTGCCCAATTAGATTTTTGTGAAGTCAATACGTAGAATTTATGAGTATCCCTTAACCGGTCTGGATTTGTGTCTTTGGAATGATCTATTAACATTGTACTTTAATTTGAAGACCCATTTTAAAACAATAGTCACTTTTTCTTACAATAAATCCACTAATGACATGTCATGTTCTTTTTAATAGCTTCAGTTTCTTCCTTTACAGCCTCAAACCATTCATTTTTTCACGACTTCTTCTTCAAAAACAAGGTGGTTATATGACAAAGCAAGTATATTCAAAAGAAGCATAAATTTCATCAAGGCTTCTCATCCTTCTTGGTGTAAAACTTGGAAAGATTGAATAGGTCTCCTTTGAATTCGAAAGTCTGAAAGTCTCAAGAGTTGTATTACTTTTCACCATCTATGTTGGCAATATTTCTTACGTCCATACTTCATTTTCATTAAATATAAGATCACGACTGAAGTATAGTTTCTTAGTGTCTAGATTATAGAGCTCATAACCTTTCGTTTCTTGATTATAGTTAACAAAAATACATTTTATGCTCTTATCATCCAATTTACTTCTTAATTCACAAGGTATAAAATCTAAGCTATGTAACCAAATATTCTTAAGTGACTTACAACAAATCTCCTACCATGCTGAGCTTCATAAGGTATCATCCGTCGAACAATTTGGGTTAGAGATCTATTTAGCAAGTAAATCATAATAGCTATAACTTTATTCTAAAACTTTTTTGAAAGCCTTTTCTCCCTTAGCATACTCCTTGTAATTTTTACAACTAATTTATTCTTGCTCTCCACTATCCTATTTTGCTAAAGTATATAGCTGATTGTGAGTTACCTTTGAATTCCATAGATATTGCTCAACATTTTGAAATTTTTGAAAGTGAACTTGCCCCCATGATTAGTTCGCAATTTCATAATAGAACAAAAATTTCCTTCTCAACAATTGCTTTAAATTTCTTAAAATAATCAAAGGCTTCATACTTTTCTTTTAAAAAATAAACCAATGTCATTTGCGAAAAACCATCCACAAAAAGCAAGAAGTACTAACTACCATTTAAAGAGAGTGTATTCATTGGTCCACAAATATTTGCATGTACTAATGTTTGTTTTCTAATGGCTCTCTAAGCTTTTCCTACAAAAAACTTTCTCGATGTTGTTTCCCAAAAATATAAGCTTCAAAAGGTTTCTTTTCCTTTAATCATTGAAAGTCCAATCACCATATTCCTTTTACACAACATGGTTAGTCCATCAACATTCAAATGACTGAATCTTTGATGTCATAACATGAGATTATCACTAGAAATAATAAATAAATTGATAATCATTTTTGAAAAAAAGAGGAAAATTTTGTTTTTAGTCATTTTAACTGAGTAAATTAGGTTCTTGTTTCTTTTACAAAAAATTTGACATTCATCATTATAAGAAATAACATAATATCCTATCTTCATTAACATACCTAAACTTTACAAGTTCTGAGCTATATCAAGAACATAAATAACATCATGCATAATTCTCTGACCCCATTATGAAAACATAATAGTTGTACCTAAACTATATACTAGTTTCCATCTTCATTTCTGTCTAGACATATTCATCAATTTCTATAAAGAATTTTTCGTTTCCCATCATATGATTGCTACAACCATTATCAAGGTACCAATTATCCTTAGACAAATCATATTGTTGGCCAAATAGGATAAAAATAATTATATTCTACTGTATCTTCTTTTTCTTCACCAAAAGTAGTTTTCTTTTTTGTATTTTTCTAGTAATCTTAGTTATATAGCCATATTTACTACATTCACAACATAGAATTCCACTTTTTTTCCAACCATTGTTTTTTATTATACCAACAATCCTCTTCCTCATGATTAGTTCTTCCATAATAAGAATTTAGGTTTATATTAGCATTTTTATCATGATTATTTTTTATTGATTGATTCTACCTTTGCCTTTGCTTCTCCCATTACACGTACCACCTCGATTTTCTCCATTATTGCCTGAACCATAAGAAACCCTTTTCTCATTGATTTCTAGCTTAAAAACTTGTTGCAGAGAAGCTTAAATAGTTATATTCAATTACTACTTATGAGTTAAAAGTGGATCCATCAATTAATGGAGAGAATAATCTGATAAATTTTTTATTTTTGAATAGCAACAACAATATGATCAAACTTAGATGGGAGGTTTCTTAAAACCTTCTCAACTATTTTTAGTCAAATGTCTCTTCTCCTAGTGACCTGATTTGATTCACCAAGGAAGAAACTCTAGGCAAAAACTCTTGAACAAATTCTGACTGCTTCATTAGGAGATTCTCAAAATCTTGAAAAGATGTTTGTAGCCTTACTGTAACCACTTGGCTTGTTACTTAATACTATTCTTCTAGTAGCTCTAAAACCTCTTGCGATGTAGTGGCTCCTATAATTTATGGAAATATTACCTCATCTAATGCTTATTGGATTATAAATAGTGCCTTCACATCATTCTTTTGTTTTTCTTTCAACTTATCATGTTGCCCTAAAGTTTGGCGCTCTGCCTCTGTAAGATCAACAAGACCACATTCGACTAGGTCCTATAAATCATAAGATAGGAATAGAGTCTTCATTTTGATAAACAAAACTGATAGTTAACACTAGTGAAGACAGGAAGATTTTGAGACGAATTTGTAATAGCACTAGTAGATGCCATAATAAATGTGATTTTCCTAGGGACTCACAACTCTTTATGTTTTTTACTTACAATTCTTCATTCATTGAGCTTTTCTTCCTACACTTGTATTTCACTCACCTTAAAAACCTATCACAATTGTTTATATGTTTTGCTCATAGCTCTCCACTCTTTGTGTTTTTCTCTCTACCCTCATGTTTCACTCACTTTTGGAGCTTGCCTTGATACCAGATGATAAATTGACTTTGAAAGACAATTTTTTTGTATGAAACAATGGACATCACACATAGAGCATATAACAAACACTTGATGAGTAGGCTTTAAATAAACACTTATAAGACAAACATGTGGCCACGACCTAACATTTATACTATACTAGTTAAGACTATAAACCATTCGATATATGTACCTTTATTTCTAATGACTCTCAATTACTTAACATGCATATGGACCAAATATCAATAAAAAAATAGAAAAATTAGCAATATCTTAAGATTACATCAGACAACGTTAGAATTATTTCCAGTACTTCCAAATTTGACCATGTTGGAATTATTTCCATCAAAGCCAAAAAATTGTTTCAAAGTTCTCCTACTTGATTAATCATATCACCTTATTGATTGCCTCCATAATAAGCAACAACTTCATTGTATATATAGAAAAGAGAAGTGTTGAGGGTGTAATATCCTAGTTCGATGATTGAACTACGTACTGTGTTGTATATGCATTTTATAGAGTATGCTTTATTTATGGTGTACTAGAGCAATTTAAGCATTTAAACGTATTATTGAGGTTATAACAGAGATCACAAATATACCAAAGATGACTCTGGATTCGACTGAAAATTTCTTGAAAACTCCAAAAAGCTATGGAATGAGTCCGAACGAGTTTTAAAAGCCAAAAAATGTGCTTTGAAGATTTTAGTGATACTTGTGAATGAAATCCAAACGATTTCAGTGACATTTAATGATTCCATATTCAATCTGAAAATTCTTCTGGGCAATCAAAAAGTTACCAAATAATTTCAAAATATGATGAAAAGCTCTAGAATTAGGATTAGGGTCCATAGGAACTAAAACATATCAAAAAGGAAAGTTGTTTGAATAGAATTCGGGTAATCTGAAATTATTGGACTAAAAATGTCCTTTTTGGAAAATAATGGGCATTAATGATTTTAAACACATTCAAAATTTTTAAAATCATCTAATCAATAAGTAGTGACCTAATTAAAGTATTTCATTGTCAATTTGAAAAAAAGATGGTTGTGGAATGTTTTTGGGATTTAATTCAATTAGTTGGTCAATTGAATGCATTAAAGGGCAATTTGGTCTTTTTACATGATATTAGTGGGTTGATGAGTCATTAGATATGACCAATGAGATGATGACATGCGTTTGATAAGTCATTAGTGATGAAAAATAGGAAGGTGACATGTGTAATACATTAAATGAGTATAAAAAGCAAAACTTAAGACATTTTGCTTCATTCTTTCAACATAAACGTGAGAGTGATGAGAGAGTAACGTGAGAGACAAAAACAGAAAGGGAAAAGGAGAGAAGCCAAGGGTGAACATCGGCCAAGGAGAGAGAAAGAAGAGTGTTGTCATTTTTGATGGAATTGATGGAGCTTTCGAGAAATCTTGAAGTATTCATCAAATACTCAAAAGATTGAAGGAAAAAGTGGTAAGTTTCCTAGCTTAAATTTCTATTTTTTATAGGTTTTCTTGAGTGAGATGGATGTGTTTGAGATCAATGTTGTCTTGGTATTACTTTGATTTTTCTTTGTATAGAATTAGTTGAATATGACAAGAGAGGAATGTGTAGTGAGATTATGTCTTAGGTTAACTTAAACTAGTCCCAATGTTTTAGTCATAACTCAGCCTATAGACCTCCACAGTGAGTGATTCAAATTGGAGCTGAAATATAAGATATAGTATTAAAAATCTATATAAGAAATGTAAACCTAATTCTAGATCAATGATATTGAAATTTGAGATTTAAAATGATAACCTGATATTGCCCATGTGTTGAAACAACTTGTGATATTTGGTACATTTTTCATGATTTAAAAGTTAAAATGGCATGATTTTTAATGATATAGAAACTAGAGACATAAGGAAACAAATGTATAGAAGACCTCAAAACCTAATTTGAAGTTTTACTATGTGAAAATTAAGGAAAAGATGGAGGTATGGATTCTGGACATGGGTCATAATCGTGACTCATCATGCATGATTATGATATGGTGAATTAAATTAGGTGAGATTGTGTTTTGAAGGAATTGGTAAGTTAGAATCTATGAAATGTGGTATTTAAGTGACTTTTGAAGTTATATTTGGAAATGGAGATCAATAGGTTAGCTTACGGAAGTAAGCAGAAATATGATTAGTGTATGGGTTACACGATTAGATACAAATCATGAATTCGGTTAAATCGAATATATAGTTTTAATGCTTTGTTTCCTAATTTGGAAATAAATGTCTACGAGAAATGCACTTAGGGATGTCAATTTCGGCCCCACCTGCTGCCCTACCAAACGGCGTCGTTTTGTCCAAAATGACGCTGTTTTATATTTTTTAATTAAAAATATAGATGGGATGGACGGCCCGACGGCAGGCTGGCCTATCCCAGCCTGCATCCTGGAGTCGCTGAGGCCGGGCTGGGCCGGGCCAAGGACGACCTGGGCCCGGCCCGACCAATTGACATCCCTAAATGCACTTTATGTAGGAAAAGGAGAGGCACAGAACGAGTGAGTATGCTTGGAGATAAGTTCACAAAACAATGAGTGTATTTTAATTGTTTTACATGACTAAATTCTTTGCAAAAGAATTAATGGCATGTGAGTGTTCTTTAAATCGATTTTATGTAAATTATTTTCATTTAATCATGAAATGAATATTTATGTTGAGTTTTCTGCGAATGATATTTTACAACTGAATATTGCTAGCATAACTGTATGCTTTGACAATAAATGAGTTTTAATTTGAAAGTTAAATTTTATATGATTAGGAGTTACATTGAAATAATTCAATTACGGGATCCTCCCATACTTCATTTAGAAAATAAGATGAGTCATAAATGTAAGAGTTATTTTTGCCTATAGTACACTGGTAGGCTTTATATATGTTATTACATCGGTATATTTATAGTGCTTAACCTATTACAGGTAAACAAAGTAAAACCAGCTCCGTAAATAGTGGTTAACTAGTCAATATTCTGCCACTATTTATGTTAAAAGTGATTTGAGAGGTATCGTATGGTAGCAATTCTAATGGTTGACTTATTTTTAGTATAAAAGTTTTCAGAAAACTTATTGCCACTACTGTTTACTGTTTAAGGAAAAAGGAACATAGAACATAGAAACTTTTATATTATGAGTTTAATTTCGAAAAGTATTTCAAAATATTTTTTTAGAAAAATTAAAATTATGTTTTATGAAATGTTATGTTATTACCATATTTGATGATGCACAAATAAATTGTTATGGAAAATGTTTTACAATAAGCTTTATGATTGTATGGAATATTTTAGTAATGTTGTTATAAAAAGTTAACTTTTAGTAAACTTGTTACACTCACTGAGCTCATTTAACTCACCCTTATTTTTGTTTTTAAACAACCCACTCCAAGTATGTGTACAGGTGCTGCAGTAATTGGGACTTCGTCATAAGATTATTTGTATCATCAGTTGCTGCTGCGCTTGTGTTATTTTGATATGTATATTTGTGTAAAGAATGGATGTTTATAAATCCTTTTAAATGAAATGCTTGAATATGTTTTAACTTTTTAAATTTTATTATAGTGATTGCTGAGAATTATTTGTTTAGGGTTGCTTGTGAGTGGACATGAAGTCCATAATTTGTAGTTAAGAAATTGATGTGAATATACAAGTGTTTTAAAATGTGTTATGCAGGTTTTTGAAAATTAGGAATCTTAGAAAAGCAGTCGCTATTCTGCTAAAAATTTTAATAAAACGTTTTGAAAAAAAATTCCCATTATTTTCCGTGCTTGTAAAAGTTAACGTATAAAGGTTTTTAATAGTTGAATGGCTTGGCTTTGTGGCAGTTGAGTTAGATATCAATTGGAGGGCTACTGCGGGGTCACTGGGAGGGCTCCACTCGGATAATCGGAAAGGAAACTCTGAGATGGGTCCTTTCAAGGGGTTTGTATGAGAAACGAAAGTGAATTTGACTTATATACAGAATGGGAAATTGGTAGTTTGTTATAAGATGTTTATTTACACATGCAAGGATGATAATAATAAGTTGCATTTCTTATAGGTTGGTTATAGGCCTTCAAGTAATAACTTAAATTTAGTAATAAAAGAATGAGATTTCTAGCAAAAATAGAGTTGTGAAGTTGCAGAGCTATGGCTTGCTTACCCTACCATTTCTTAATTGATGATTTAAATGAAATATGAAAGAATAAGGATATGAGTGAATGTTTGAGTATACAAGACGTAGAGACAGCTGATACTTATAACTGAAAGCTTGCTTGCTAGCTATCCTAATCAAAGTATAGTTACAAATATTGATAATATCTACAGTTGGCCCATTAATAATGCTAATACGTAGGATTTCATGAAGTTTGTTGAGTTTATACTTCTAGTCACATCATTAACAACAAAAGCAGAAGATAAGAAATTAGAGTTTGAAGACTCCTTTATTCTAATCTAAGCATCAAATGTTTTGTACGCATTCTTTTGAAACATTTATGTTTGACTTGTATGTTAGCTTTGCATAATTGCAAGGTGATAAGCTAAGAAAATCATTGAGAGCGCCCAAACGAGATTCTTCACCTAAGAAATTAAGTTTTCTTACATTGCATAGGGTGGGAAAATTATTTTCATTGTTGGAAGAAGTTAATATCTGCATAATCTTAGAAGGAATTAGTATAGATGTTGTTAGCTTATAACAAGGTTTGTTAGTTATCTTTTCCTTCCAATAAACTTGCTATTTTTTAGCAATTGGAATATTAGTGCTAGTAGTTAGATTTGCATCGTTAAGATCCAATATTTTAGGAAGTTTGTTATTCTCCACTTGTATATATATAGCTATGATAGTGAATGAATAAAGGCAGGAAAAGTATCATTTAACATTATGGTTTTATTCTCATCCAAAGTAGATACTATATTCTCTATTCATCCATTCTGTTGGACCCCGCCCTTGCGAGACATATGGCCGACATCCTAAGCGACATTTGGACCCGCATCTCATAAGGGTGGAGTGCCCTCACCAGAACATTCCTCAAATTGGAACTTCATCTTGACCTCTTCTTAACATCTTGTCCCATGACTTGTACTTATAGCCTAAGTCCTTAACTGCTTCTTAATCCTTAATAACCACTTCTTGTTGAAAAGCCATTAATTTGTGAATTCTGTGATTAATTCCAACTAAGTGACTGTTCAATCTCACTGGCTTACTTCTTCTTTGTATCGTCTGTGTTTGGTTTGTCTATCGTCTGAGTTTGCTTATGGTCTGGGTTTACCGATGGTCTGTGTTTCCTTTTGTCTGTCTTTGACTTTCTTCGCCTGTGTTGACCACCTATCGTCTGTGTTCTATCGTCTGTAGTTGACTTTCTTCTTCTGTGTTGACTCCTATCGTTTGTGTTCTATCATCTGTAGTTGACTTTCTTCATCTGCGTTGACCATCTATCGTCTGTGTTCTATCCTCTGTAGTTGACTTTCTTCGTCTACGTTGACCACCTATCGTCTGTGTTTTATCGTCTGTCTTCCATTTACGTCTGCCTTTCATTTGCGTCTGTGTGTGACGTCAGCATAGATGATTCCTTTCATCTATATTTTTCCTTTACGTCTGTGTGTGACATCATCACAGACGATACTCTTCATCTATATTTTTCCTTTACGTCTGTGTGTGACGTCAGCACAGACGATTCCTTTCGTCTGTGTTTTTTCTTTGCGTCTGTGTGTGATGCCATCACATACGATACTCTTCCTTTGTATTTTTCCTTTGCGTCTGTGTGTGACGTCATCACAGACGATACTCTTCCTCTATATTTTTCCTTTGCGTCTGTGTGTGATGTCAGCACAGACAATTCCTTGAATTTGTGTTTTCTTCTTGCAATCTACTTTACTTAATGCAAACATAAATCTTTTCAACCACCCTCATTCATTCAAATCCAAGAACAGAATACACAAACATAAACACCAACTGCTTCTCAAAGCCTCAAACTCATTTGATCAACACATGCAACGTGAAAACTTAATAATGGTGATAATCATGAGCAGAACATACATATATTTCATTCATCCTTAAACAAATATTAGTTTTGCAACGCTTTAGTGGGCATTTTGAGCCCTCTTACATCATAATTCGGATTACACAGTTTTCAAAGACTATAATTTGCTCAAATGCATCTAAAGCATAGTTTTGCGTAAACCAACTTCAAAACAAAACAAAATACATAGACTGCAGTGTTTTGTATTGACTCTTTACTTGCATAAGCTCTTGCTCATCACCTGAATGGTACAGAATTAGGAGGAGGTAAGCTTAAAGCTCGTGGGTAACAGTTTTATAATTAAGAAACAATGAGAAACCTTTTTCAAAAATCATTGAATTATACAATTCAGAAACTATAGTAACTTTTGCTTTTGCTTGAAAAATCAGTAAATAATTATTTCTAAAAAGCCGTACTCAATCAAACAATTCATGAGCAATTATAAGTCATGTATGCATCAAGCTTGATAACACATAGGCACATCACAATGGTCTGGAAGGTCCTTTAACAGAACGAACTAACACAGTCCATATAATGGTCCTAAGAAGTCGTGAACAGAATGTACTAGCACAATCCCACTTAGTAGTTTTTGTGTAGTCGTAAACATAAGGGAGTCCATAAAGGAGCTCCTTGCCACTAACGGGCAAGCGGGAGAAGCCTTTAGTCTAAGTTCACTTGACAACAGAATGGACCAAACCAAACCCACATAACATTTATTTCATAATCTTGTAAACTTGTTGCCCATGATGGGAAGTTTTCGAAAGTTGATCTTTTTCAAACATAATATCTTTTCAAAATCATTTTCATGTTCTTGTCACAACTCATTAGCGCAATAATCTTATACAAAACACATAACACTTTTTCAAGGCATTCAAAGAGTTATAATGCATGTTCGTGCAGTAGTAGAAATCGTTTATTTTTATCATGCAAAAGAACACCTTAATGGCCTATTACTTAATCATAAAATTGTAACCCACCTTGAAACCCTTGCTTATTTAGGTATTGGATTTAAGATGTCTTTTCCCTTGCTCCTCTTGCCTTTCTTGAAACCCTCATTGATTTCCTTCATAAAAGACACAATTCTTATTCAACAGAAATTTGGATTTGAATAACCCATAAGGCACATTCACTAAAATAGATCCTAGAATACTTAAACCCATATATTTCTTAAGCTCTTTGAACCAAAAACCTTTCAAAACTCCAAGAGATTAAAAATCAACTACCTTGAATCTTCACCCAACAATGATTTTCTTGGCTCTAATGGAAGCTTTAACCTTCCTCTTCCTTTTTCCTTCTTGAACAACTTCAAAAATCGCTCTTGCTGGCTAAGAAAATTGAAACCTAGGTTGCTCTTCTTTCTTCCCCCTCTTTTCTCCGTATACGACACTCTCTCCCTCTCCTCTCTTCTAATCACGTTTTTCTTTCTTTTTCAAATAAAAGGCACCACATTTTCTTACATTTTATACCCTTAGTAATTGCACAAGGTCCATTTTGCCCTTACTTTAATGCTTTAAGATTTTTAAGCTTAAGTGATCTTCCCAAATTGCCCCTTATGCAAACTTACCCACATTAACATGCTAATTAACTCCAAGATAAAATAGTATAGCCAGACCCCAAATTAAAACTAATCATGCTTATTTATCAATAAATAAATAAATAAAATTCGAAGGCCAACATTTCTCTCCCTTTTAAAAGATTTTCGTCCTCGAAATTCTTACCTGAGTCATTGAAGAAGTGGGGATACTTTTCCCTTATTGCCTCCAAGGGCTCCCACGTGGCCTCTTCCATAGAACGGTTTCTCCATAGAACTTTGACCAGTTAAACTGTCTTGTTCCTAAGGACCTTTTCCTTAGTGTCCAAGATCTCCACTAGAATCTCCTCGTAACTCAGATCATCTCTCAATTGAACCTCATTGATCTGAATGATGTGAGATGGATCTGATCTATACCTCCTCAACATGGAAACATGGAAGACATCATGAATCTGAGACAATTCTGGTGGCAATGCCAACCTATAGGCTAATAGCCCAATCCTCTCAAGAATTTCATAAGGACCCACACATCTTGGAATTAACTTGCCTTTCTAGCCAAACCTCATGATTCCTTTCTAAGGAGATGTCTTAAGGAACACTTTGTCACCGACTTCATACTCCATTTCCTTTCGGTGTGCATCAGTATAACTCTTCATCCTATCCTGTGCATCTTTAAGCCGTTGCTTAACCAAATTGACCTTGTCAACTGTCATCTGAACTAATTCTGGCCCTATCAGTTTCCTTTCTCCTTCTTCATCCCAGCATATCAGAGTTTTACATCTCCTTCCATATAGTGCTTCATAAGGAGCCATTTGAATGCTCAAGTGGTATGAATTATTGTAAGCAAATTCGACCAATGGCAAATGCTGATCCCAAGCTCCTTTGAAATCCATCACAAATACCCTGAGCATTCCCTCAAGTGTTCGAATGGTCCTCTCAGATTGACCATCTGGATGAGGATGGAAAGTCGTAATGAAATTTAACTTAGTTTCCATAGCCTCTTGTAAACTTTCCCAGAATCTCGAAGTAAATCAAGGATCCCTGTCAGAAACTATAGAATCTGGAATCCCATGTAATCTTACTATCTCATCAATATACTTCTTTGCTAGCACATGTAGAGAATCAGTTTGTTTAATCACCAGAAAATGGGCTAACTTCATCAACCAATCAACAATAACCCATATGACATCATGCCTCCTACTAGTCTTAGGCAAACCCATCAAAAAGTCCATAGTCAACCTTTGTCACTTCCACTCAGGAATGGACAATGGCTTTAACTTTCCCGAAGGTGCTTGGTGTTCAACCTTGTGCTACATCTTTCTTCATATCTTTCCACCAGAAATGTTCTTTCAGATCTCTGTACATCCTAGTGCTACCTGTGTATATGGCGTAAGGCGCATTATGTGCCTCATCCAATATTTCATTCTTTACTTTCTTGACGTTTGGGATACAAAGCCTATTTCTAACAGTGATGAGTCCATCATCCCTTACTACCACTTCAGACTTCTTACCATTCTGAATTTCTTCTAGGAGCTTTCTCAAATCTGTATCTTGTGTCTATAACTTCCTAACCTTCTCTCTGAGTATCGACCTTACTCTGAAATTAGTGACTATACACTCGGGTTCCTCCTGTTTTAAGCTTATCTTAAGCTTAGTCATTTCTTCCAATAAAGGCAAATAAACTGTCTGAATAAGGGCTACTGAAGATTTCCTACTCAAAGCATCCGCCACTACATTTGCCTTTCATGGATGATGCTCAATCATCAAATCATAATCCTTAAGCAGCTCAATCCACCTTCTCTGTCTCAAATTCAGTTCCTTCTGACTCAACAGATACTTGAGACTTTTTTGATTAAAAATCCTCGTCTGAATCCCATACAAATAATGTCTCCAAATTTTCAAGGAAAAAATCACTGCTGCCAATTCCAAATCATGGGTCGGGTAATTCATTTCATAAGGCTTCAATTGCCTTGAAGCATAAGCTATCACTCTGTCTCCTTGCATCAACACGCAACCTAAACCCTTCTTTGAGGCATCATTTTATACTGTATAGCCCTCATCTCTAGTAGGCAACATTAAAACTGGAGCACTTGTTAATCTTATCTTGAGCTCCTCAAAGCGTTTCTGACATTCCTCACTCCAAAAAAATTTCTGATTCTTCCCTAATAACTTAGTCATCGGAGCAGCAATCATAGAGAATCCTTCCACAAACCTCCTAGAATAACCTGCCAGACCCAGAAAACTCCTCACTTATGTCACTGTCTTTGGTGCATGGCAATTCACCACTGCTTCTATCTTTCTTGGATCAACATGTACCCCATCTTTCGAAATCACATGTCTAAGGAATATTACCTTATGAAGCCAAAACTCACACTTGCTGAACTTAGCATATAGCTCTTCTCTCTCAGTGTCTGTAACACTCTCCTGAGATGCTCCTCATGTTCCCCTTTGCTCTTGGAATAGACCAGAATGTCATCGATAAACACTATGACAAACTGATCCAGATATTCCTTGAAAACTCTATTCATAAGATCCATGAATGCAGTTGGAGCATTGGTCAAATCAAATGGCATGACTAGGAACTCGTAATGCCCATAACGAGTCCTAACGGCTGTCTTGCTTACATTAAACTCCTTAATTATGAGCTGATGATAACCTGAATTGAGATCAATCTTGGAAAAGACCATTGCTCCCTGTAGTTGGTCAAACAGATCATCAATCCGAGGCAGAGGATACTTATTCTTAATGGTCACTTTGTTGAGTCTCCGGTAATCAATACATCTACTATGTTCCATCCTTCTTCTTGACAAATAGAACAGGCGCTCCTTAAGGTGACGAACTTAGCCTTATATACCCCTTCTCTAACAGTTCCTCTAACTATTCCTTAAGCTCCTTTAGCTCAGCTGGAGCCATCCTATACAGTGGTATAGAAATAGGTGCGGTTCTGGGAATCAAGTCAATGGCAAACTCGATTTTCCTCACCGGGGGCAAACCAGGTAAGTCTTCTAGAAACACATCAGGAAATTCCCTTACAATTGAAAAATCCTCTAACTTCCTTTCATTTATATCAGCATCCACAACATGTGGCAAGAAGACCTCACACCCCTTTTCCATCATTCTGTCAACTAGTAAAGCAGAAATAATTCTTAGTGATGGTGCTCTCCTGTCTCCTCTGAAATTCACCTTCTCACCGTTGTCCAGATCAAACTCCACTTCCTTAACGCCACAATCCAATTTATACTTCTCCATGACATCCATTCCAAGTATAACATCTAATCCCTTTAGGTCTAGAGGTAAGAGGTCCACTACCAGTCTAGCACCATCAGTGAAGAGTTCACAGCCCTTATATACTTGGCTTATTATCACATTCCTCCCTAAAGGAGTACTAACAATCAATAGATTATTTAAAGGCACTGAATCATCATTATGTAATGTCATGTTTGCAGAAACAAAAGAATGTGTAGAACCAGAATCAATCAAAACATATACTTCAGAATTGAGTAACCGAGCCATACCCATGACAACTTCAGGTGCGGCTGTAGCTTCCTTCCTTGTCATGGAAAACACCTTTGCCTGTGCCTGTGCCTGTGCCTAAGCCTGACTCCTTGGCCTTCCTGGAGGAATAGCCTTCCTTGGAGCCCCAAAACTGCCACCTCTGTGACTGACCTGGTTCCCACTGTTTCTGCTCTCTTCGGGGCTTGAAACTGTGACCCCTCTTGCCTTGGTACTTGCAGACAATCCATGATCATATGTCCCTTCTTTCCACATCGAAAACATGCTCTAAGTAACCTGAAGCAATCTCCCTTATGGAACTTCCCATAATGTTCACATAGAGGGCTTATGTTCCTGCTCCTCTCCACCCTGCTATTGCCTCCTGCTGTTGAGGCTTACACTGACTTTGCCTTTGCTTTCTTGTTCTTACCAGGAGCACTACTCCCTACCTCACTCTGTATATGGAAGCTTATCGTACTCCTCTTAGGCATTGGAGCATTCATCCCCTTCTTAGAAAACTGCTCCCCGTTCTTCCTGTTCCTACTCACTTCATTCTTTATGTTCTCCAGCTTCTCAGCCTGGAGTGCAGCATCTACCAACTGCTGGTAGTCACAGAAATTATGGATCAAGATTTTCTCCTAGATCCCCAAATAAAGACCTCCCTCAAACTTGCGACACTTATCTTCCTCATTTGCCAATATTTTTGCTGCATATCTTGAAAGCTATGTGAACTTCAGCTCATATTTGCTTACACTCATATCCCTCTGTGAGGTTCAGAAACTCCCTAGCTTTCTCTTGTACATATACCCTCGAGAGGTACTTCTTCATGAACACTTCTACAAAGTCTCTTCATGTCAACACCAGAGGCATAACCTGACTGCGGGGCACTAATTCCCACCAATGGAGTGCATCCCCCTGTAGCAAACAGACAGCATAGTCTAACTTCTCCTCATCTGAGCACTTCATCTGGATTAGGACCCTCTCGGTCCTCTTCAACCATGCTTCAGCCTCCTCGGAATTTGTAGTCCCATTAAAGTCTACAGCTCCATACTTGTGGAGCTTATCATATTGTCCAGTCCTCTCCACTGGAGCTTGCATCGGAACTTGAGACTTTTGGCCCATAGCATATGAGAAAGCCTGAGCAAAGGCCTGAAAGAACCTTGGATCTAAAGGGTTAACTTGAGGCATAGGAGGAGGCGGTGGAGGCTCCTCAGGTTGCACATTAGGTGCCTCAGGATCAGGAGTAGAATGTGTTCCCGCATTTTGTGGGACAAAAGATTCATCCGTGCTCCCTTGGTGAGAGTTGGATCCAATCAAAGCTCCTCGAGTTCTCTTTCGAGACGGCATAATCACTCCTTCAATATAAAACCAATGACAATCTTTAGTTCTTGCACAACAGTTTCAAAGGGGTGCAAAACAGTTCAAGTCGTACAGAACAATTTCAATTCATGAACACAATTCAGAACATTGCAAGTAGTTCATTTAAAACAATGCATGTACACTTCATGTCTCCACCTTGCCAATTCGTGCTTCGGATACTGCTAAACTTGGTCCGGGTGTAAGACCTCAACCTAGTCGCTCTGATACCATAAGTGTTGGCCCCCGCCCTTGTGAGACATATGGCCGACGTCCTAAATGACATCTAGACGCGCATCCTATAAGGGTGGAGTGCCCTCACTAGAACATTCCTCAAATTGGAACTTCATCTTGACCTCTTCTTAACATCTTGTCCTATGACTTGTACTTATAGCCTAAGTCTTTAACTGCTTCTTGATCCTTAATAACCACTTCTTGTTGATATGCCATTAATTTGTGAATTCTGTGATTAATTCTAACCAAGTGACTGTTCAATCACACTGGCTTAACTTCTTCTTTTTATCGTCTATGTTTGGTTTGTCTATCATCTGAGTTTGCTTATGGTCTGTGCTTGGCTTATGGTCTGGGTTTACCTATGGTCTGTGTTTCCTTTCGTCTGTCTTTGACTTTCTTCACCTGTGTTGACCACCTATCGTCTGTGTTCTATCATCTGTAGTTGACTTTCTTCGTCTGTGTTGACCCCAATCGTCTGTGTTCTATCGTCTGTAGTTGACTTTCTTCGTCTATGTTGACCCTTATCGTCTGTGTTCTATCATCTGTAGTTAACTTTCTTCGTCTGCATTAACCACCTATAGTCTGTGTTTTGTCATCTGTGTTCTATCATCTATAGTTGACTTTCTTCATCTGCGTTGACTACCTATCGTCTGTGTTTTATCATCTATCTTTTATTTGCGTTTGCCTTTGATTTGCATCTGTGTGTGACGTCAGCACAGATGATTCCTTTCGTCTGTGTTTTCCATTATGTCTGTGTGTGACGTCACTCTTCCTTTATATTTTTCCTTTGCGTCTGTGTGTGACGTCAGTACAGACGATTCCTTTCGTCTGCATTTTTTCTTTGCGTCTGTATGTAACGTCATCACAGATGACACTCTTCCTCTGTATTTTTCCTTTGTGTCTGTGTGTGATGTCATCACAGACGGTACTCTTCCTCTATATTTTTCCTTTGCGTCTGTGTGTGACGTCAGCACAGACGATTCCTTAAGTCTATGTTTTCTTCTTGCAATCTCCTTTACTTAATGCAAACATAAATCTTTTCAACCAGCCTCATTCATTCAAATCCAAGAACAGAATACACAAACATAAACACCAACTACTTCTCAAAGCCTCAAACTCATTTGATCAACACATGCAACGTGAAAACCAAACAGTGGTCATAATCATGAGTAGAACATACATATATTTCATTTATCCTCAAACAAATATTAGTTTTACAACACTTTAGTGGGCATTTCGAGCCCCCTTACATCATAATTCGATTGACAAAGTTTTCAAAGACTAGAATTTGCTCAAATGCATCTAAAGCATAGTTTTGCATAAACCAACTTCAAAATAAAACAAAATATGCAGACTGCAGTGTTTTGCCTTGACTCTTGACTTACATAAGCTCTTGCTCATCACCTGAATGGGACAGAATTGGTAGGGGGTGAGCTTAAAGCTCGTGGGTAACAGATTTATAATTAAGAAACAAGTAGAAACCTTTTTCAAAACTCATTGAATTATACAATTCAGAAACCATAGTAATTTTTGCTTTTGCTTGAAAAATCAGTAAGTACTTATTTCTCAAAAACCGTACTCAATCAAACAATTCGTGAGCAATTATAAGTCATGTATGCATCAAGCTTGATAACACATAGGCACATCACAATGGTCTGGAAGGTCCATAAACAGAACAAACTAACACACTCCATATAATGGTCCTAAGAAGTCATGGACAGAACGAACTAGCACAATCCCACTTAGTGGTTTTTGTGTAGTCGTAAACATGAGGGAGTCCATGAAGGAGCTTTTTACCACTAGCGGGCAGGCAGGAGAAGCCTTTAGTCTAAGTGCACTTGACAACAGAATGGGCCAAACCAAACCCAAATAACATGTATTTCATGATCTTGTAAACTTATTGCTCATGATGGGAAGTTTTAGAAAGTTGATCTTTTTCAAACATAATATCTTTTCAAAATCATTTTCATGTTCTTGTCACAACTCATCAACGCAATAATCTCATACAAAACACATAACACTTTTTCAAGGCATTCAAAGAGTTATAATGCATGTTCGTGCAGTAGTTGAAATCGTTTATTTTTATCATGCAAAAGAACACCTTAATGGCCTATTGCTTACTCATAAAACTGTAACCCACCTTTAAACCCTTGCTTGTTTAGGTATTGGATTTAGGATGTCTTTTTCCTTACTCCTCTCGCCTCTCTTGAACCCCTCCTTGATTTCCTTCATAAAAGACACAATTCTCATTCAACAGAAATTCGGATTTGAATAACCCATAAGGCACATTCACTAAAATAAATCCTAGAATACTTAAACCCATATATTTCTTAAGCACTTTGAATCAAAAACCTTTCAAAACTCCAAGAGATTAAAAATCAACTTACCTTGAATCTTCACCCAACAATGATTTTCTTGGCTCTAATGGAAGCTTTAACCTTTCTCTTCCTTTTTCCTTCTTGAACAACTTTAAAAATCACTCTTGCTGGCTAAGAAAATTGAGACTTAGGTTGCTCTTCTTTCTTCCCCCTCTTTTCTCCTTATACGACACTCTCTCCCTCTCCTCTCTTTTAATCACGTTTTTCTTTCTTCTTCAAATGAAAGGCACCACATTTTCTTCCCTTTTTTACCCTTAGTAATTGCACAAGGTCCATTTTGCCCTTACTTTAATGCTTTAAGATTTTTAAGCTTAAGTGATCTTCCCAAATTACCCCTTATGCAAACTTACCCACATTAACATGCTAATTGACTCCAAGATAAAATAGTATAGTAAGACCCCAAATTAAAACTAATCATGCTTATTTATCAATAAATAAATAAATAAAATTCAAGGGCCAACTCATTTTATCTATGATTGGGGCAAATTAGTGGTATCATAGCTAGTGTTATGACAACTAATAAGGAAAGGATAAAAAATCTTGAAGCTGGACTTGGGCACTATAGGACATTTTCTCTCACATAGAATTAGGTGTCAACGAGAAGTTGCACATCTCAAAGATGTTCTAAGCATAACTCTCCATCCAAAAGCTCTGGTGAATGACATGGAAATCATTCTTCCATTGTACTGGAGGTTGCTGAAGGAGAATGCTCAGTCAAATTGGCCAAGCTCACGTTCCCACGATACTCAAGAGATGATCCCAACAAGTGGATAACTTGTATGGAGCGATTCTTCAATTACTAAGGTATCTTGTAGGCATATAAAGTTTCACTAACTTCGTTTCACTTTGAGGGAGAAGCAAGCCAATAGTGGCAATGACTATATCGGGCTTATAGGGAGGAAGGCAAAGAGGTGATGTGGGGTTGTTTGTAGAGGAGTTGCGGAAACAATTTAGTCCCGTCATCTATGAAGATTTTGATAAGGATTTATCTAAGATTAAGCAGATCAAATTCCTATAAGATTACCAGAAAGAATTTGAGAAGTTAGGGAATCAGATACAAGGTTGGACGCATAAGGCTCTAGTTGGTACTTTCATTGCATTTTTGTTATTGTTGATTGTACCTTTTTGTTAATGTAATCTGAATATGAAAAACCACATATGATCTGGTCCATTTTATGTAATGTTTATAGATATTCAAAAAACTAATTAAATAATTTTTTTGGACAAAAAACATGATGAAGCAATAAAGCCTTAAAAAGGATGTTGAGGTCTACAATCTTCACTATTACTAACTTGTTGTTATTGTTGATTATACCTTTTTGTTAATGTAATCTGAATATGAAAAACCACATCTGATCTGGTCCATTTTATGTAATGTTTATAGATATTCAAAAAACTAATTAAATAATTTTTTTGGACAAAAAACATGATGAAGCAATAAAGCCTTAAAAAGGATGTTGAGGTCTACAATCTTTACTATTACTAACTAGCTATCCTTTTTAATACCGCAATTGTTGAATTAATTAGCATAGATTATTGTAACTTTTTGACAATTAATATGTTAATTATATGTATATGACATTTAAGTTATTTATGAGATGGACATTGTAGTGTTAACTATGTTTAGGGCCTTCAACTTCTAATCTTACTTAAACTTTTCTATTGAATTTGTTGCCACTAAAAATTGGCATATAACTTAATTTATATGTATTTGATAACATATGAAGATTATGGGTATTTTTGTGGCATGAGGTTGGAGAATTATAATTTTCTTTTTATTGTATTTGTTCTTATCTTATAGCAATTTATTAAGTAATAATGAGTTTTAAGCAATTTTTAACATTTTTAGAAGACGTTCTTCTAAACTTATTCAACACGCTTACTTCAAAACTATAAAAGTTATATTAGTTAATTACAAAAATTATATTAGATAGTTACGAGAGAAATATTGATATTATTTATTTAATGCTCTTTGTATATTATTCAAAATCTAACATTTGATTTCATAATCTTTTTCACAAATTCTGAAATTATTTTTATCTTTTTTTAATTTTTGTGTGCTTACTCCCAAATTTCACTATTTCTTAAGAAATTTTAATTAAGTATTGTTAAATTATTTTTGGAGATATAAATACCTTATATGTTATTCATATAAGTGTTTATATGTTTGAAACAATTTTTTTGGAATAAAAATAGTTGAATTATAAGCTTTTTTAATTCCTTGTTATTTAATCTTTCTTACTTACAATCTTAGTTTTAAATGATTTTTTATTCAAAACAATGTTATGGATCACGTAGTTAACAAAGTCATGAGATGAACTTTGTTTAATAACAAAGTTATATAAATAGAGTTATATATCAGATAAATATATAAATACAAGTGTTTTTAATACCAATTTGCTACAAATAATAAAGGAGTCATATAGTGATTAACCCAACTACAATAGGTTTGTCTCGTGGATATGATATTCACATTAATTTTATGAATTTGAATCTTTCGAAAGGGGGATAGGGGAATATGTTCTCATTGCTTTTGATTGATTAAAACATGTTAACCAATTTAAGTGCATGCAATCTATCTCTAATGCCTCTGGCTAACTAAGAAAAAAGAAAAGAAAATGCTAGTCATTAGACAAAAATTCAAAGGTTAAAATTTGTAAAGTTCCTACAAATTTATACTTTTTAATTTTATGCCCTGAGTTATGTTAGTTTATTTCCTACATTGCAAATTATTTAAGGGCATTCTTTATCTTGTACATGTTTAAATATATATGATAAGGTCCATGTGATAATTATACATTGCAAATGAAATTATAATAAGATTATAACTATGAGATTCATATTGCATTGATATATTATCCATAAATAGTTCCTGGTCATTGTTATATTAACACTAGACATTAATAGACGTGAAAAATTAGCACACACTTTTTTTCCTTATGAAGGAAGCAGTCGATCTCATAAACTAAAGTATGGAGATAACGTGTGGGTGCTTATTAGAAAACAAGTTTACTGAACAAACCTAATATAAGAAATCCATTTATAATATTACTTGTATGTCTATGGAATTCTCATTATGATAATTGTATAAGTGATCTTTCGACTTGAGGTCTTCAAAGTTATCTTGTCTAACAATTGCTATGTTTTGATACTGCTTATAACTTATTTAATCATGGATCATTCAGTTGATAGTCATTGGATGCAACATGAACTATATGGAGGTAGTTGTGTGATCAATATATGATTTATTAACCTAAAGCAATTAGGGATAATATTTTGTTATTCTCGATTAGTATTGATTCGGAAAAATTCTTTGCTAAGATAGAATGACATTTTGTAAATAATTTACAAATGTTATTAATTGAATCGATAACTAATGGCGGAGAACTTATATGATTGGACTCAAAATAGAGCAGACATTAATTAAATGCTCTATGTCTAATTGAAACAGTATATGATAAAATGATTGACTTATATGAAAAATCATGCAGGGAAAAATTAGTTAAAACCACTTTGACATTTCTTAATATTTGAGTGGTTATAATGCATTGCTAGACTCCAATCTTAATATATTATTATAAATTATTTAATTGGAGAATTAAATATAAGTTAAAAGGAGTTTTAAATTATCTAATTCTAATTATAAATTAGAATTATAATTTATAATCATTGTCAACATATTTGGGAATCTAATGGGTCTCACATGAAGAATGAGTTGAAGAGAGCAAAGATTTTTTTAATCAAGTTGGACTTTATAGTAAAGTTTTAAAAACTAGATAATTAAATATGAGATATTTAATAAATAAGGATCAATATGTGGTATTGGATTTTATTTGGCTATAATTGGTATTTAATTAGAATAATTTGTAATTTTAATTAAAATTTAATAGAAATTACAATTTAATTTTAATTAAATTACTAAAAAATCCAAACCTTATTATAAATAGACTCAAGTTATTTATTACTTTATATGGTTTGAATATCATTAAGGCAATTCTTTAGTTCTTCACAGAAGGGTTTATAAGTAATCCTACCTCCTGATTTCTCAGTACTGATTGTGATATTGAAGTCACCTAAAAGTAACTAAAGATCCTTCATCGAGGAAGCAATGCTTATTATAATATAGTGATATTTTTGGTATGAAGGCATAGAATTGTGTGTTAAGGAGTTGTAATATTGTTAGTAAAGAGTTTTCATATTGTTTATACTCATATATGGTTTAAACATATTAAAGACTAGGTAGAACCTTTTTATAATGTTTGATGATAATTTTTTTATGGTGTCACGGTATAGTCGGTAAGGAGTCAATTTATTGTTTAACCCTCTTTGTAAGAGTTATAGAATTCTCTCAACCTGTTATATGGATACTGTTAGAAGCTGGACATTTGTACAGCTATGGTAGTTGGGATGGACTAGTTTTGGAAACTGTTTGAGGGAAATGACAAGATAAGGACCAAGTTTCAGAATAAGGTATGAATTAAGATTCCACTTTATTATGATTTATGCTTTAATCATTTTATAGAATTAAAGATATCCTGATTTTGGGAAATTAAATTACAAAAAGGTGCATAATTATTTCGTTGCACACGGTATTGGATCTCCTAAGTTCCCAACAATGATATTATGTCAATCTTTAATTTTATGATTTCATTAGAAATATGTGATTGTTATTGCTTATACTTTTGGAATTGAATTGGAAAATGTTTGCAACTTAAATCTAAAAAAGGGTTTCAGATTAATACCGTATAAACGTAAACCACTAAATTAGAAATCTAGATTGAGAATTCTGAAAATTACAATAATTGGAGAAACTTTTAGAACCCTATAATTGTTCTGGTTTCCAGAATAAGGTTAAGATTGGTCATGTTTGTAGCTTGATTGTTTTGCTTGTTATGGTGTGAATAACTAAAAACTTCCTAGTTATTCTGAGTCTTGGAGAAGGCTTGATGGTTTGTGTTTTGTGGTTGGCTTAAATTGTCATTGAGCTTTTACATTGAATAAATTATGAGCAAACAACGGTACGAGGTTGTATTCGTATGGATTGTGTGTCGAATGAGGATGCGTTGAGTGACATGGAGATGCCCATCGACGTCAGTTGTTTTTATCCAGTTTTGGTTGGTTTGCGTTAGTATTGTTTAAAAAATTGTCTTTCAAATGGTTGATTTTATTAGGAATGTCTTAGAATTTATTTTAATTTTTCAAAGAGTTGAATTATTAAATTAAATTAATTATAAATTACATTCCAAAAATTAGGTAATTAATTTTCTTAATTTAATTAAGATTAATAATTATATTGATTCCTAATTAATAGTTTCAATTAGATTGAAATTAATTAATTTGATTTCTTAAAATTAAGAAAAGTGATTTCTTAAGTTATTAAGAAACTTGTTTCTTAATTAAATTTATTTATTTCAATTTTGTTGGGATAAATTATATGTATGATTTTATTTGTTTAGAGAATTATTATTCAATTTATTTAGAAATTGTTTCTTTATCTATTAATAATAAGTTTTTTGATTTTTTAGAAAAATTATTTTTCTTGGTTAAATTTTGAAAAGTGTTTTCATTTATTAATTAAGAAAAATGCTCATTCTTTAATATTTTTGAAAAATATTTTTCTAATTTATTAAGAAAAGATTTTCTGATTGATTAAGAAATGAATCTCTAAATAAATAATATAAAGGACTTTGTTAATTAAATTTGAAACTGTTTTTATTTAATTTTGAAAGTAATTTGCTTTCAATAATATTAGAAAATAGTTTTCTAATTAAGAAAAATAATTTCTAATGAGATTAAAAAATAGTAATTTCTAATTAGAATAGAAATGTTTTTTTAGTTAGATTAGAATGTGTTGCTTTGTGTAATTTTGAAAAAGTTTAGAAATAATTTTTTAATTGGATTAGAATATGTTACTTATTTTTCTAAATTATAATAAGTAGCATAATTTATTGAAAATTGTTTTCAATTAAATTTTGTTAAAGGAGTCAACATAACTAGAAATAGTTTCCAAGTAGATTTAGAAATTGTTTTCAAATAAAATTAAATTTCTATTTGGAATAGGAATTTAAATTAATGAGTTTAATCTAATTTAATTTTTTTAAAGAGTTGGAAATATTATTTTAGATTGTGAAGGTCAATAAATAGAACCAAACAAAGCTTGATGTTTTATGCATATAATATGACTATGAGTCCATAAGTTGCATGTTTTATTTATATATTTTATATACATATTTTATATTTTTGATTTGATGTACATATATATATGTATATATAGGATACATGTTAAATAGTATGTTTTATATGTGTGATATTTTACATGCAGTTTTGTGTTTTATGAGATTTATGAAATTAAATCCCTTGTAAAAATATTAAGTACACATTGAAAACGTAATTGTTGCCTTTCATTGTTATAAGAATAAACCATAGTTCTATTTATTGTAAGCTTGTTGAGCAAACTCAAGGTCGTTTTACTCGAATATATTTAGTCTTATGGTAATGGGTTCTACTTAACTAAATTTGTATGATTTGGATAAGCAAAGTCATAATCACATGAATTTAGAGGCAGTGTTAAGAATAACATACACGATATGTTTTAACAAGAGTTGTCACCTAACAGATCTAGGAGTCACATAAGATGTGATTGATAAGTTTTTATCTATCTAATTTAAGTCTAGTTGGTTTGTTGAGCATACTCAAGATTAACTATATTTTAATGAGATCATATCTCACTAGAAAGATTAGAGCAATCTTTTTGAGTAGTAGCGAGGGCTATTATTTCGAACAAAATAGTGATACATGATTAAAGTCCAAACTCATTTGGTAGTCATGACATATAATTAATCATTTGTTTTAAATGGAATTTACCTTATTTAGTATAGTTAATACTAAGTTAGTGAACCCAATTTCTTGAACATAGGTTATGTTTAATGACATGTTGAGTTGACTAATGTCTCATAAACTTTGATGAAAATATGTAAAATGTATGTCAAATACCATGATAGCAAGATGCAATAGGTTGCATAAAGTAAGACTGAAAGGTATAGTACCTTATTGGAATTGTTCCATTTAATTTAGCCTACTTAAAGCATAAAAATGGACATTAAGTAAAGGCTTTGCTATAGTATGATAATACTTGTCATAAGAAGAAAATGATTGCATGACTTTTCTTGCCTATATGAGATATAATAAAGATCATATATATTTCTAGTTCATGCTTATGAGTATTTGATACTGAATTTAGTTCAACATTATTATAATGCTCAAAGTATGATAAGAAATATATTGTTAAGTAAAAGTAGTTGCTTCAATCTTATATAAATAGTTTGTAAGGGTTGGATCAAAGCAAACTTATTTTTAACATAAATGGCAAGAATATAAAGCTGGGTAACTGAAACTATCTTTTTATGCCATGTTGGTTAAATCAATATAACAAGAATCATAAAGTTATATACAAGTCACAAGTTTCATCCAATTCATAATCAAAAGGATACAAACTTGTGAAACTTATCAAGTTGAAGAATAACCGAATCAATCTTGGTTAAAGGATGATGATGGTATTGAATTGTTCAATTTATACATGTGATGTATTGGATGGAACAACAATTCATAAAAGGATAATACTTATATTTTATTAGGTCATTAATGACTTTATGTGATATAGTCATTTGTGTTAAAGGAAATAATGATTTAAAAATTTTGAAAAGTTCAAATTGTTTAAATATAAGTAGAAATTAAGCATTGGGCATCTTGAAGCACTTCGATGAGATAGTTGTGGTAGGTTTTAAATTTTCAGTTATCTATAAGAAATGAGATTCAATAGTGAACACCTTTACAACAAAATTTTGTAAAAGTATGGATTTATGTAAGGAGAAAAATATAATATAACATATTGTATGATGCAATATTATTTCTTCTATGCCTAGTACAATGGCTTACTTTTAATAATTCCAATTGAATCAATTAGGAAGATTTCATATTAGATGTGAAATACTAAGTCTTTAAAGAGTAAAAGTTAATGATTTAAGGATATAATGCTTAGTTGAAGCTTAGTTGAAGCATGTATATCCATTAAGATTAAAAATAATAGGTAATAAAAGGTTATGAGATATCCAAAAGGTTGAATATAATCTTAAAGACACATTAAACAAATTGTTTGATTCAATGAATACTTATAGGAGAATAGTTCTTAAGATAAGTAGTAGGAGTAAGATGAAATTTGAAAAGTTCAAATCTCATGAAATTATATCCAATTAGAATTCGTGTCTCTACTGATATTTTGATGTATAGTTGAAAGGCTACGAGACATTGAAAGATTCACTTTCATGATGAATTCAAAGAGTTTGTTTTGAAGATGATATTGAATTTATCGTATCTATAAGAAGATTAGTGGGAATATAGTTGTCCTCTTCGGTGGGAGTATGTGAAGGCATATTGCTTATAGAGAATAACAATTCTAGCTTTCAATTGTTGAAAACATAATTGTCCAAGAACAAATCTTGTTAGATATGAAAAGGTAATAACTTAATTATGGGAACTAGATCTATAGAGATATATTAGAAGTTGTTCACCTATTTTAAGTCCAAGTATATAGATAATGTACTAAAAATGTGTAGTATTTGAGATATCACATACTTGTAAAGTACTAAAGATATTTATTATTCTATGTATGATTTGATATTTGAGTTCAAGGTGATAAGGATATAACTTTAAAATAAGGATATAACTTTAAAAGTTAATCTTAATTAAGATATATTTTAGTTAAGAACAATATCATTCAAGATTGGAAAGGTTCAATTGTAGCAGTGGTTTCTAATTAAGCTATAATACATTTTTCATTTAGTAGAAATGATTAATTAGATCAATAAGTTCTTTAATGAACTTGATATAGTTCCTTGCATTGTTGAAAACAGTAATATACTGTGGAACATTAGAGTTATTGGGTATGTAAGAGGAGCTAAGGTCTTATCAAAGATCCAGTGATTTATTTAGGCAAATTTTCTTAATTACGATGATAATTAAGATGGAAGTTGTAATATTTAAGTAAGTGCTTATGATAAAGAATATTTTAGAATTCTCTCATTAAGCCACCGTCCCGACAGTATTATAATCTTCATATGGGGATATAATATGAGATACTTAAATGGTTAGCTTAGTACAAGTGGGAGAATGCTAGCTTATGCCCTATAGCTAGCCAATTGTTTGGTTTTAGTTTAGTGAAAAATTATTTAAAGGCTTTCTTTTTCTTGTATATGTTTAGATGTAGTCCACGTGATAATTATATATTGCAAATGAAATTATAATGAGATTATAATTATGAGATTCATATTGCATTTATGTATTATTCCTAATTTATTCCTAGTCATTGTTTTGTTAAGACTAGACATTAATAAAATGTAGAAAGACTAGTAAACATTTTGTTTTTTCTTATAAAGAAAGTAGTCGATCTCATATACTAAAGTATGGATATACTTAAGCAAATGTGTGGGTGCTTGTTAGAGAACAAGTTCACTGAAAAAACCCAATATAAGAAATCCATTTTATTAAACATTACTTGTATTTTTATGAAATTCTTATTATGATGATTGTACAAGTGATCCTTTGACATGAGGTCTCCAAACTTATCTTGTACAGGGATTGCTATTTTTTGATACTACTTATGACCTATTTAGTCATGGGTTGTTCAGTCGATAGCTATTGAATGTAGCATGAACTATATGGAGGTAGTTACATAATTAAGATATGATTCATCACCCTAAAGTAATTAGGGATAACGTTTCATTGTTCTCGATTAGTATTGATTCAAAAAAATTCTTGGCCAAGGTGGAATGAAATTTTGTAAATAGTTTATAAATGTTATTAATTGAATCGATAACTAACGGCAGAAAACTAATGTGATTGGACTAAAATTAGAGTAGATATTAAGTCCATGCTTTATGTTTAATCAGAACATTGCCTGATGAAATGCAGGGTCGGCCTTAGGTAAGGACAGCCTGGGCACCCATCTTCATATAAGAATAAAATAGGGCCTATTTTTACTCTCATAAAAATAAAATAAAATAAAATAGGTCTCACTCTTAACCTTATAAAGAACAACAAAAGTCTCATATTTTGCTTCTTTTTATTCTTTATAAGAGCATAAAAGGAGGCAAAAATAGGGGCCCATTTTTTTTACTTTCCCCAGGGCCTATAAAGTATTAGGAATGACCCTGATGAGATGATTAAATTATATAAAAAAATTATGCACAGAAAGGTTACTCAAAACCAATTTGACATTCCTAAATATTTGAGTGGTCATGATACATTGCTAGATGCCAATCTTAATCTTTTTTTCCCAACTAGGGCGAGACCCTGGAGGAGATGGCTACCCTATTTTATTAATAAGAAAAGAAACAAGTACAGAGCAGGGGGCATGAATCTAACCGGCCCAAAACAAATGAAGTTGGCATTAGCAAGTAATCTAGGTCTAGATGCCAAACATCAAAGACATGAAAATATAAAGAATTTACAAACGCTAATATCATTATTATCTATTATAGTTAAATAGTTGTAACTCTTAGTGAAGGCGAGTCTGACCTATCTAAAGTCAATAAACCCCTCAAGGTATGAGATATAAGTGATTGAATATTGTATGTGGTCAAACCCTCGAATGAACATCCCAGATTTGCCAAGAAATTTGCTGCTTGATTTGCCTCTCTATAACAATGAAGAAAACCATCCACAAAAGAGAACCTCAGTACCTCAACTAACCAATTCGCCAACTTCCATGGTATTTGAACTTTACCAAGGCACATGTCAACCAAAACTCTTGAATCCAACTTAACTATTACCTGAGAATTAGGTAATAATTCAATACAAAGTTTCAATCCTTGCAAAAGAGATTGTGTTTTTGCTTATAGACTTATAAACTATTGAATAGGGAACGCGAACGCTAATACACAACTTCCTAAATCATCTCGAATAATCCTACCACCACCACCTAGCCCTGAGCTCCCTCTCGACAAACCATTAATATTTAGCTTTAAAAATCCCAAAGAGGGCTTAGACCAACGCACTAGGAAAACCTTGCGGGGTCAAACATACCTTTCAACTGTCTCCACCACATCTTTCCATTGTTTACTTGAAATGGTTAAAGAAAGAGAATCCTATAAAACATAAGAGATAGAATCAATAATTTCTGAGATCATCAAAGAGATAGGTGGAGGCATTCCATCAAATTTTACTAAGAAATGCATCTTCCAAATACTTTAGCTAATAAAGGATGGCAAAACACGAAAGACCAATCTTATAGCCGGATTGCCCCTAGTTGACCACCACTGTAATAACATATCTCTATACCTAAAACATGGATCCGCTAAACCAAACGGCATACCTAAAAATTTCCAAAGGTGCTTAGCCAAATCACTAAGAAGGAAAATGTGGTCCAGGGATTCTTCATAACCATTCCAAAAGCAATTACATCTCGAAGGTCCAAGAATCCCTAGCCTACACCAGAAAATATCCAGAGGAAGCCTGTTTTTCCATAAGTGTAATATGAAAAGTGATACTTTCATAAGAATCCCTTTATGTCAAATATTACAACCTATTATTGTAACATCCCATCCCTATATTAAGGGTTAGGACCTAAAATTTCAATGCATGTAAGCTTAAAGAGAGATTAAGGAAATGCATTTTTCTTGCTCATGCATAATGTTAGCATATATGCACATGAATATTGAATCTTTGCACAAAAATAAATGTACATGCATTCATTGACAAATTCTAGGCATGATTGTTTTTAAATGTGATGTTGTTGAAAATGAGAAGTAGAGAAAGTGGAAAGAGAGATCTAGGCATGAGTTGAGATAATGAAAGACGTGGAAACAAAATTGGTAGTAATCTGGAAAATGTTCCCTGAATATGCTTCGGTCTTTAAGCCACAACATTTTCTCTAGTTGTCCAAATGAGATGATTCTTGATTTGAATGAACCTAGAGATATATGGATACATTTAGTATGAAAACATGGAAATTCAATTCTATCTCTAAGAGTCTCAAAATTTGTCATGAAGTGAAAACCGGGTCCAGTACATTGGGAGCTGAAGGTGAAATTTGTGTTTTGATTTCGGGAGAAAATGTGGATTTACATAGATATATTTTGGCAAAATTATCTTCTTGAAAGTTGTAGATGTTTTTACCAAGTTTCTAACGATATAAAGTTTGTAAATTTTGGATATTGAAGTCGAAAGATACGAGCATTACAAGTTATGAGGTTTCATCGTCTTAGTTTGAATTTTTGCATCTCAGTTTGACCGTCTCATTTTGCTTCGCCTCAAAATGATGTCAGCATCATCTTAGAATGACGTCATTATTGTCTTAGTTACTGTTCATCATCTTAGTTTGACTTTTTGCATCTCAGTTTAACCATCTCATTTTGCTTCGTCTCAGAATGACGTCAGCATCGTCTCATTTTAGCGAACATATTCTAGTCCAAATTTGATCCTCTATATGATATAATTGGTCTTTAATTCTTCATGAGAGTTGTATATCTTGAAGTCCTCTTTCTATCCATATAAAGAACACCTGAATCCAAGTTCTGTACAGAAAGTTATACCTATTTTTCTAATTTATCTCAGAATGACGTCATCAATCGTCTCATGACGTCAGCATCGTCTCATTTTGGCCATAACTCCTTCTATAGACACCCGAATGACTTGATTCTTGAATCATTGGATTTATAAGACGTTTATCTATATCTAGGACTAAAATCATAGCCATCTGAAATGAAACGAGAAAGATTTAATGAAAAGAGTGGGACGTGTACAGTGAGTGTATTGTTCAATAATATGAATTGATATTATTCCACTGAACATATTTCAGTATTTTTATAATTTCTGGAGCTCTACAGATCCAAATAAGATGATTTCTGATTTTTGGTAAAATAGAGACATGGAGCTACAAATTGCTTGAGAAATTGGAATCTAATTCAGTGTCTAAGATGTTCAAATTTCATAGGGAAGTTGTACATAGTATACTCTTATGGACAAGAGCAGTCTAAAAAAAATATTTGAAGTATATCTTTCGAATCACTGAACCGAATTGAATGATTTTGGTTTCATTAGACATTTTTCTGGAAGAAAGTGTTATGCTAGAATATTCAAGGGTGCTTTTGGCAAGACACTTAAGTATAAAAGACATAAGACATAAATTGAAGGACAAATGGGACATTTCTCAATCATTAAGGGTATAATTGGAAGAAGAGTGTTGTCTTGCTTATAAATG
>JANZXR010000004.1:27865250-27879113 GCA_027575705.1 Erythroxylum echinodendron | reverse complement strand
CCATAAATTCTCTAACTTAATTTTAATTTCCATCAATTCTAAACATTCTAATTAACTCCTAAAAAAAACAAATTAATGAAATTAAACCTCAAAATCAACTACACACATGTTTCTTAGTAAGCAAAGAATCAGGGTCCAACGATATATATGATATGAATGATTAAATTGTATTGAATGCGAAATGTGAAATGTTATAAATGTGATTATGTGTTATGTGACTAGGTGAGCCATCGATGATGGTCACTCAATAAGTTCGCAAAACTCACCCAAAATTTGCAATTATTTTCAGGATTAGAAAAATACCCCGTTAGGCCAACGGGAGTACACCTACAGCATACAAGTGAAGGATAGAGGTCTAGATCAGTTCGCATCTGCATTGCATGTCCTTAATTTGTATTAAATTATTTCTTCCGCACTTTTTGTATAAATATGTATTCCGAAACAACTAAAGTAGTTTTGTATTTATAAAAAGGGCCCAAATGGCTATTGAAATTTCTTACGATTGTATTGTGTTGATTGAAAATGGTTATAAAACAAAGTGGGCCGATTTGGTTAGCGATTTCTGCACTTTATGTTTGTGTATTAAAATAAAAGAAAATTTTTATACCGATTTCTAAGTGATTGAGTGCTCTCGCACACCACTCTCGATGGGGCACGAGCTCGGATATCACCCATCGATGTCAGGTTCGGGTCTTGCGGGAATGGGGTGCTACAATTATAGTCTATGTGTTCACATCTCTAAACAATTATATGCAGAATTCATCAAGAAGTCCCCAGTGGTGGTGTCCTTCCAAATGAGTGTATTACCTGAGTGAACAATACAATCTTGAATTTGCTCACTAATAGTTCTTTTCCAAGTCAGAGAGTCTGTTAATCTTGGTTGAATCTCCTTTGAATTGCCTCTAGTTCCATACTTAGCCACTAGAAAGGATGCCTATAAAGAATTACTCACTAGATATCTCCACTACAACTTAGCCAAGAAACCCAAGTATATGTCACACAAATACCACAAACCAATACCATCTTCCTCTACTGGGCGACATAACGATTTCCATGCAATCCAATGATGCTTAGGTCCTTCTTCACCTACTCACCATAGAAAATTTACAAATAATTTTTCAATTTAGTCAAAATCCTTCGCAGGGGGTTGCTGCAATCAAGACATGCAATGAAAGACATTGCAAAATTGATCGAAATAGAGTCAGTCTTCCTCCCATTAAGAGCAGATTGCTTGCCCAGTGAGATATATTTTTTGAGTGATTTTATCTACTAATCCATTTAAAAACTCGTACCTTTTCCTTCCCCAATAAATAGGGTATCCAAGATATGTGAATAAGGACTGGTGATGTTAGAAACCAATGACATGTGAAATCAAGTTTTGTCTTGTCTGACAGCATTTGCCCACATAAAAACCACTTTTATTAGCATTAACTAGTTGGCCAGAACACCTCTCATATTCTCCCAATGCTTGTCTGACTATTGTGAGGGACAATCTTAGTCTATTTATAAAAATCAATATATCATTAACACAAGAGAAATGTGTCACCTTAAAGCAACCCCTAGGAATCACAAATGTGGTTGTTTGCGGAGGATCATCTAGCAATCTTATCAAAAATTTGGCCCAATAACAAAAATAGCTAGAGATAGTGGGTCACCTTATTTCAAACCTCGTGATGAGTGAAAATATCCCGAAGGCACTCCATTTACTAATACAGAAAACCAAAAATTTGAAATTTTAATTGGAGAATTAAAGATAAATTAAAAGGAGTTTTATTTTATCTAATTCTAATTATGAATTAGAAATATAATTTATAATCATTATCAACATATTTGAGAATTTAATAGGTCTCACATGAAGAATGAAGTGAAGGAGAAAAGATTTTTTAATCAAGTTGGACTTGATTGTGAAGTTTGAGAAACTTTATAATTAAATATGAAATATTTAATAAATAAGGATCAATATCTTATTTGGGCATAACTGGTATTAAATTAGAACTATTTGTAATTAATTGAAATTATAATTTAGTCCAATTAAATTACTAAAACATTCAAAACTTATTATAAATAGACTTAAGTTCTAATGGAACTAACACTTTTTGCTTAACCCTCCTTGTAAGAGTTATGGAGTTCTTTTAACCTATTTGTGGATAAGTTAAGGGTTGTTTGTTTCTATTTTTGTTTTTGATTTTTTGTTTTTGTTTTCAAATTCAATAAAAAACCTGTTTGTTTGAGTTTTTTGTTTCTGTTTTTTGTTTTGGTTTCCTCCAGTTTTCAAAAATTATGAAAACCATAAAAAGTGGTTTTTGTTTCCTGGTTCTGTTTTTTTTTAACAATCTGATTTACCATCATTTAAATATATATTATTTAATTATTAATAAAACTTATGAATAATTTAATTCAAGATTATATATTTAATAAATTAAAATTAATTATCAATAAAATATGAATAATTTAATTTTATTTAATTTTCATAATTAAATTATATGTAATTAAATTATAATAATTATTAATAAATATAACTAAAATTAAAATATATAAATATTGAAATAAAGTTTGATTTAATAATTAAAGTATATTTCAAATAAACATGAATTTATAAATAAAATTTTAATTTTTAAATTATTTATTTTATTAAAATAACATAATTTTATTAATAGTTTATTATAAATATTATATAATAGATTAAATAAATATATTTAATTAAAAATAATTTATCTTTAAGTTTTATCTAATATTTAATTATTATCAATGATCAAAATATAACTACATTAACATTGACAACTAAACATGTTTTTGTTTTTATTTGAAAGAAAAACATAAATAAAAAAATGAAAACGAAAACTGAAAACTACAACAGAAAAATAGAAGTAGAACCAAACAGCCCCTTAGACATTGATACTTATGTGACTATGGTAATTGAGATGGACTAGTTTTGAAACGGTTCAAGAGATACAACAAGATAAAGATCAAGTTTCAGGATAAGGTACCAATTAAAATTATGCTTTATTATGATATTATGAGTTAATTATTTTATAGAATTAAAGAGATTTTAATTTTCACAAAATCAAATTGAAAAAAGTTTCATAATTATTTCGCTGAGTACGGGATTAAATCATGGTCTGATTTTCTTATATATACATATATAATTAATGGTTTTTTTTTCTTCAAAAAAAAGTATGGGATTAAATCATGGTCTGATTTTCTTATATATACATATATAGTTAAGGCTTTCTTTTTTCTTCAAAAAAAAGTCTACGATGCATACACATATATAAAGAAAATGATTCGCATCATAGCTTAGTCGAGAGTAAAGCACCGCAAGGGTAAAGAAGTAGTTTACTTACGAAAATTTCACTCTTCTTATCCTAAAAATTTTACTATAAATTGCTTTCTTTTATATATAATTACTTGTGAAAATTTCACTCTTCTTACCCTCAAAAGTTTACTATAGACTGCTTTCTTTTATATATATATATATATATATATTAAACTCCCAAATATCAAAATATTTGATGCTTAATTAACTATGCATCGTAGACATTCATTCTTAAAAGTCACGGACATGAAAAATAAGCCTTAGACATAGAATTAGCTTAGTTCGCACTCACTCGATGAAAGAGTTATGTGTGGGTCCACACGACAGCAACCCAGTCGACGAGCCGAAGTAAATAGTAGAACTTTTGGAGGTCTTTTTCGTCATTGACCGTAGCATGTGTTTTCTTTCTTGGATATTGCACGCATGCTCTGTGACTGTGTCTCTTCGGTCTCCTTTCCCGGGAAAATTAGAGACTAAAATCTCGTAAAATTTTCTAGGGTTTAGGGTTTCTGAATCTGACCCCTAAAATGTCTCAGACGGCCAAATTGATGCCCAATTTGGACCAACAGGGCACCAAGATGCTCAATCTCACGGTCCTTCAGAGAATCGATCCCTTCATCGAGGAGATTCTCATCACCGCCGCACATGTCACCTTCTACGAGTTTAATATCGATAGCAACCAATGGGTATGTTTCTTCATTAAGTATTTGGTGCTGAGTGTAACGTAAGCAAGGCGAAAGAAACTTGAAAACTCAGCTTTAAGTGAGATAACAAGCTATAAATTTCAAGAACTTACTTTCGTCTGAATTTTTTTTTTAAAAATACTTTCGTCTGAAGTTGATGGACCGTATATGTTACATTTCGGTGTTCATTTATCTTTGCAAAGAAAGTTTTGCTCTTGACCTGATAATATCTTCTTCATGCTTGCAGGGTCGCAAGGATGTGGAAGGATCTCTCTTTGTGGTTAAGAGGTACTCCTGTGTTGAGTTTCGTGTCTTCTATTGATATTTGCACCTGTCGTTTGGTCTTATTTGTTATGTTGAAATTCAAATACTAATTTATTTTTCTGTTCATGTGACTGTTGAAGGAACACTCAACCACGATTTCAATTCATTGTGATGAATAGGCGGAATACAGGTTTGGATTTCCAGAATAGTCATTAATTTATTGTAGAGACCTCATATGTTTTCAGAATAGTAACATCTATAATGTTTAGTGTTGGCTGTCAATTTATCTACACTTTTGGAGCATTCCTTGCATTATTTAGAGGCTTATGTCCTCTTGTTGGTTCTCCCCTCTTCTAGAGTTATGACTCTAAGATTAGCAGTTCCCAAGGTTTTACTAAACTAAAGAAAGAATGCTATCAATTTTTTTCTTAAATTACTATTAATTGAAACGGATCTTTTTATTCTCATGATGCTAATGATATGTTTCATCAATCTTTGTGATGAAAACAGAAAATCTAGTTGAGAATCTCTTGGGAGATTTTGAATATGAAATTCAAGTTCCATATCTGCTGTATCGGAATGCAGCCCAGGAAGTTAATGGCATTTGGTTTTACAATTCACGTGAATGTGAGGAGGTTGCCAATCTCTTTAGCAGGTATATGTACCTCTATATGAGCATGTTTAGGTAGAATGTAAATGCCTCCTCTTACTCAGAAAATGTAAACTCCTAGTGAATGTTGCATGGTTAGAAAGAATTACTTGTTACGACTTGAGTAGAATAGACTCTCTCCACTTGGGAAGGTTGTATACTGAATTCCTTGTGCAAGAGCAAAGAGAGAAAGAAAACAGGATAAAGAGGTTAGTTTGATGGAGCTATGAATCCAGAAATGGACTACTTGGTATTAAAACGTGAAAGAAGGTTGAAGAAGCTAATGATATAACTGAAAAAGGAATACCTTACTAACTATATGCAAGAAGACAGATTATCTCTTTTTGGTACATCACAAATGTTTACAGTTTACAAATCTTAGGATGTTATATGTGATGAATAATACTGGAAGATCAATTTCAGCTTGTGATTTTATCGTCAGGTCGCATTTCATGGTGTACAACCTAGTTAGATGGACAGAATGGTGGAGAATTTGTATCTCCAATTAGTTTTTGTGTGTCTGTTGGTATGAGGGCTGGATGTTGTTAAGCATTCCCCCTGCTGTGTAAATACTTTATGGGTGTGGATGATTGCCCTCTTATTTACAGGATACTCAATGCATACTCAAAGGTTCCTCCCAAGGCAAATGTATCTTCCGGCAAAAGGTAAAAATACTTTATTTTTAGTGAATGTTCCCACATAATACCTGGTTAATGGGATGTCATTGCATTGAAGACTGATTCTTTTTGTGTATGAACTGCAAACTTGTGTCACATAATAGCATTGAAACTTTTTACTCACATAATAGCATTGAAACTTTTTACTAACTTAAAATTAATTATCACTTGATGTAGCTTCATACTTCACTTAGAATACATCGCTTTATGAACCTTTTAGTGCCTTATAATGTATCTATTGCTGGAAGAAGCTCAACTTAGTGAGAATAATCATGAAATCTGAATCAAGTTTTCAAAAGTTGAAATGCATTTTAGGTTTTTCGGATTGCCAATTGAGATTTACTTTTCTTTTAAGTTCATATGCCAAGCTTTTAGGAAACCCATATTTTTCTATCAAAGCTAGCAACCTCTAAAAGAATTGCACATTTTGTGTCACTGAAGATTGATCTTAATTTGATACTCAAAATTTGCTACAGTGTGCAGGTATTGGAGTATTCATTTTTTTTCCTCCAATTCTATAATGTTTCTTCTGACATTATTGACTACTGTAGTGAGTTTGAGGAACTTGAAGCTGTACCAAGCATATCTGTTATTGAAGGTCCCTTGGAGCCCTCATCAACTGCTTCTGCTATTACTGATGGTCATGAAGATTCTTCATTTGAGAACTTCTTTAATGTAAGTGCTTTATTTGATGTCTGAATATCAAATTGACACTGATTGCAAGTTTTATCTAATGAAGACTACTTGCATCAGGTGTTATACTTGTAGAATGACACTTATTGTGTCATTATTATTTTGGTTGACAAGTGTTTGTATCACAGAATATATTATTTTGATTGGCATGTGTTGTTTGTATCACAGAGTTTGGTTGACAAGTGTTTGTATCACAGAATATATTATTTTGGTTGGCATGTGTTGTTTGTATCACAGAGTATATTAACATGTAATGCTGCAAGTAATGTATCTAAATAAAAGGCACTGTTTAGTATAAGTATTTAAGTGGCTTGTATAGTTGCAGAAGAAAATAATAAGGCATCCTTTTGTTTCAGTTGTCAGTGTTTATTTGGCTTTATGTAGTTGTTGATGTGTTTGTGCCTCAAGTTATTAAATATGTTGATGCAGATGGCTTTGAATGTTAAAAGTAACGCACCTAGTGTGGCAATTTCAAGACAACCCTCTGTTCCATTGTCCTCGCATGGTCCAGCTGCTGCTTCTATTGCACCATCAACACAAGTACCATCACTGTCTTTGTCAATACCTCCTACAATGGCCACACATGATACTCGTGATCCATCCAGTAGTGGCAGTCGGGTAACTAATCTTGTGAAACCCTCTACATTTTTTACACCTCCTTCTTCATCTCCATTGCTGGTGCCACCTGCTTCTTCAGCTCCACCCACTGCTCCTGCCCTGCATCCTCCTCTAAATCTGCAACGTCCATATGGCACACCGATGCTTCAACCCTTTCCACCTCCCAACCCACCACCTTCTCTGACTCCTGCCTTTGCTTCTCAACCTTTAATCACCAGAGAAAAACTTCGTGATGCACTTTTAATGCTTGTACAGGTATCTTGTCCTTTCATTTACCTTTTCTTTTTTGTCAGTTTCCAAGCTTGCTATGTTAATGCCTCCAATGAGTCCTGCATTATCATTTGCATTCATCTTCTGTGGTACTACTATTCTTTCTGTTGCACCAGTAAGCAATGTGTTAGATAGTTGTTGTTTCACTGTGTATATGTTTTATCGTTTGGAAATGTTTTCTCATTTTTAAATAGAGTTGCCAAAAAAAGTCTCTTAAGGACGCCTATTTGAGATCGTCCTTTCCATAGTATTCTTGGTTTGTCTAATTCAGATTTCTGTATGTGTGATATCGTTCTTAAGGCATGCAGCTCAAGTATCTCATTCCCCACTTTGGATATGTCACTTGTTTAAATTATTCTTCCTGAACGTCGTTTTAATACTCCAAATAGATGTTTTTGCACTTCAACTTGCCTTGCTTCCCATGCTTAATTGTTGGGCTTCAGTTGCATGAATTCTTATCTTAAACTCTGTAGTTTTAGCTGTGTGGATAGTACATCCCAACTATAAACACTCCCAGAGAGAGAGAGAGAGAGAGATGATTGATAATACTAATGATGATATGAATGGACTTGAACACAATAATTTTTAAATCTACCAGTGAATGCTTGTTTTGTTGCATGGACGCTTTGTAGTCTGATCTTTATGCAAGTAGTGTTGTTCGTTAGGATTTGACAATGACCTTCCTAATGATGTTATCATTTGCTGTTCCTCTAGGATGATCAATTCGTTGACATGTTCCATCAAGCGCTGATGAAGGTGTATCATTCATGAGGTACTGAAGAGAAATGGTGTTTATGTCTGTTGTATGGATTGTAACATCAGTTCTTTGTACAGCCATTTAAAACGACGGAGGCGTAAATTTCTTTTGTGAGCCTGTTAATTTGTTAATAAAGATGTTAGATAAGTTGTTACTTTCGCGTGAACCAAATACATGGCTGCCTCCTCCTGAGACTCAAGTATATAGTTAGATAGGTTCAGTAGTTTATTTTTCGTTTTAGGTTCACGAGCTGTTTTTGGTAGTCAGCAAATTACCGACATTTGGTCCAGACTCATGAAGCGGCTGCCTATTTCCCAATTATCAGGTAATTCCAAAAACAATATCTCGTTAACCTAAAACGAAAAATAAACTATTGAACCCTGTATAACCGAGCATGATTCGGGACTATCCTGGCCTGGTCTGTGACTTAACGGAAAGTTTGTTGTTTTGTCAAAAGTAAACATCGTTTAGTAACTTGTCGTGAAGACAGACGGATCGGCCCAGTTTAATGCCATCCTTAAACGATTCAGCCCAAATTTCTATAATGTTGAGACAAAAATCCGGTTCTAGAAGTATGTGAATGCGATTTTTGTGTTTAGATCTTAAATAAATGCTTATATCGATATTAAACATTCAAGTTTATATTAAAAAATATCACCTCTATTATTTTGTATGAACAGTATTTTATTTAGGTAATTAAACGAGAGCTAAAAGTTATGTATAAAATAATAATGTCAATATGAAATATATTAAAAGATTAAAGGGATTATTAATAATGATGTAACATGTGAATTAAATTAGTGAATTTAAGTCATACTTGAAATATCATTTGTACAGTATTATGAAATTATGAGCCATTTATTTTCTGTTCTTTTTTTTTTTCTGTTTTTGTTTGGTTTTTTCACCAATCATATGTAACTAAATTTCTTTAGTTCCTATGTAAGATGAACCCTATGTTTGTGTTATAACATGTTTTGATTATTTTATTTAATGTAGTTGTTTTGATTGATAAATTGTAATTCGATTACGTGTTTAAAATATGTTTTAATAGATGCGGAATATTGTATTATAATTTGATTTCATAACTTAGAGATTGAGAAATCTTTGTATGAATAAATCTATCGTAATTGAAAAGAGTTAATTGCAATCTTAAGGATAGGATGACATAAATTTTCCAGATTATGGTCAAATCTAATAATAGAATTCACAATTCGATGGACTAATTTTATAAACTTTAATTTGAGTAATTAGGTTGATAACCTTTTGATTAGCTTTTATTAGACTTGAGAGAGCTATTAGCATACCATGTGAATTTTCATGGTCTAATAGCCAATAAGCAATTGCACAATAAAAGATCAAAAAGTTAAGGGTTTTTAGAGAGATTCGTAACCTAGACCTTAATTCTCAACATCGATAGTTTTCTAAGTGATTCTTTATTTTTCTGTCCAATATTATTGTCTATTTTATTTTATTTGCTTAAGTTTTACTTTCTTTAATTAAAAATCCAACTCAAATTTATAAACATGATAATAGTGTAATGGTAATTACTAATAATCATTATCTTTGTAGGATCGACCCATACTTGTCAATACTAACTATAGTTACGTTGTATACTTGCGGTAGTAGCTACAAATACGCCAATGATTGAAACATGGTTAGTTTTCTAACATCAAGCTCATAGAGCCTCAGATGAAATGAGAGGAAAGGTATAATTTTCGTCCCCTGCTTTTATTTTGACTCAGAGAATGGAGAAAAACAGGGTTCTGTCAAGCAAAAGTTGAATGGACGAGTTATCTTTGCAGTTATGCAGGGCCTAAAGTGAATTCCAGTGATTAAATTCCAATTGGTAGATCACGTGAACCAACAAAACAGCAACTGAAATACTGGAAGAACCATAGGTGTAAGAATTTACCTAACGCTTTATTTCGTGCAACACGAGAAAAATATAGCGTTCTACTGAAGTCAATAGGCTTAAGTTTTGTAGGTGCCTGAAAGATCAAAACCATTATCTTTAATCTGTAAACTGATATGCAGTGTATCACTACTCGTCTGAAATCAATGGTGTGAATCGATCAGAACTTTGGACCGAAAAGGACATCAAATGACACTTCATCAACGATTAGTTTTATGTTGATTGGAGGAAAGACATTAAATGCAAAAAGTTAGCAGCAGATGTTATCAATCCACTACGGTTCTTGGACGTTACCAGTTACCCAACTGCTCTATGGAAACTGCCAGCATTTTACACGCATTAGTTGTTCCTAACCTTAACGTGCAACTAGAACTTGATGTCTATCCTAATCGTCGTACAACGTTTTGTTGATCTTAATTATCCCCAACCAATAGCCAACAGTTCCACCACAAGAACCTCACCTTGAGCGCTTATTAGGCATTATTGATTGCTAGACGTGACAACAAAAGAATAACCACCGACGCTCTTTTATTGGTCACTCCAATGTATAAAGTAACCTCGTCATCTCCAATGTACAAACTAACCTCGTCAAAGGGTATGACTTTAACTTGCATTTAGCGTCAATAGGTTAGTTATATTTCCGTTGGTGCCTCCCTGGAAAACTACATTTCCTTTTGCCTTTTTCTAGGATGTGATATTAGAAAATCAGACCAGATTATTCCCACTCGCATTTATAGAATGTTTAGTCTCCATTTGCCCAAGTGGATCTCGAGAATAAACATCAGCAGCATCCATGGAGTCCTTCCATTATGTTCCCGACGTCCCAAGGTTTCCGATGTTCAAGTACTACCTTTTTGTTACATGCTTGTTAGCCAATATAGCTCTTTTGCACCAGTACATTGTATAATCCAAGTACAACTACAACAAAATTTAATTAGTTTCAGTAGTATATATGACAATAAATCAAATAACAGATAATACAGAATCATGCAACAATTTTAGTTTTAGTAGGTTATTATTATTATGGAGAATTAATTCTGAAATTTTGCTACCTAGACATGAGTATCTATTTTCTTGTATGGCATGGGGTCATCTGAAAACAAGGAAGAATCCAAGTGATGCGAAAAGCAAGACCCCAAAGGCCACACAGAGCATATCCAACCTCCCTTCTCTTCTCATCTTCTTCCCCTTCCTCTCTCTCTTCTTCTCCACAAACCCCTCAAACCTTCTCCTTGCTCCCTCCTCTCTGATCCGCTTTCCTCTCTTTCTGCTCTCCAGTGCTCTCTTCAAAATTACCAAACTGTCCTTTCCATCCAAGTACATCCCCTCCGTGTCCTCCACCTGCAAACTAACTTCCCTCACCTGCATACCTCCTCCCTCACCCCCTCCCCCCCACGTCACCACTATCCCACAGTTCACAACGTCCCGTGAAGTTCCTCTCTCCCCTCCCACGATAGCAGCAAATCGCGCGTGCACCTCACCGCTCAACCAATGCCTCTGCACTATCACCGGTTTGTGACTCGATAGATTCACCGCCCGTCGCCCGGCCGGGTCTATCAAAATCCAACTCAACGTCAACTCTTCTGCCAGCTCCCGGCACGAATCTTCCGTCTCCGGATGTGGCACCGGCGTCGGACACGTGTCCTTAGGCTCAAGCATGTCGATTCTAAATGGTGAGCATCGAAACCACGCCGATACCGTCTCGGTCTCAACTACCTTTGTGAAAATGAGCTTGTCGCGGTAGTGAATATCGACGGCGGAGATCAGCTCCGGTGGACGGCTATTATTATCAACCACTGATGTGGAGGTTTGGAGGACGTCGACCAGAGGGAAGGCGTTGGAGAAAAAAGAGCGAGGACCGTCGGGGAAAGTGGAGATGACATGGCACAGACGTGGATCGTCTGTTGAGGGCCACGTGGCACGACATATATTCCCCCACAGTTCTTCTCGGGAGCACATTGAGTTTAGCTCCCTGGAGGCGCATGCTGCGGAGGCAAGGGTGGCGCCGTCGAGACGTGTTAAGATATGAGTCCCGATAATGTCCGGGTGGATGGCGGAGGACGACGGTGGATGTGGTTCAGACATGGATTTGGCTATGGCTTTTCCACGTTGGATGAGTTAATCCTATGCTGTGAGAGGCGCCGAGTTTATATAGGAGTTAAAAGGTCACCTAAAGGGGGAGAATGTGATCTTACGAAAATGCCCTCGAAGTTTGCGGTATCAGGGGAATTATAATTTTAATGTGAATTACATAAATATCGAAAGTCAAAAACCAACCACTTAAATAAGTAGTGACGCCATGCAGGTGCAGGTGCAGGGCCAGGGCCTGCTTTTGGATGGGTTATTCAGTTTAACTTCAATTTTCCGAATAAAAGAGCTTTGTAGATTTGTCAAGCATTTTTTGTCTTTTAATAACATATCGCATAAAAATAATTTCAGTCACCCAAACTTATATGGTTATTTTAATGCCTCAATGTATGCAGCTTCTCGCTCTCACTCACTGTAGGAGAGGCGACTCTTCAAGTGTGTGACACCAGCAATGATATCGAAACGCCTTGAAATTGGATTCAAAAGTTGAAGATGATGATATCAATTTTAGGAAAACCGACACCGCCGGATGTTATGCTTTGTTTGTTTGATAGCTTTGTTCTGAATAAAGAAATACAAAGTTAATTAAAGAAAAGAGATACAAGATAACAACTGGATACACTTACTTTTAGTTACATATTATAATCTCGTTGTTTAACTTAATTGCCGTGCCAAAGTCACCATCACGTAGGTCATGCAATGCTGGAACGTTGTACAATTCCCACTCTGCAGTTGATTCAACTTATAAAGCGGAGATTGAAGAAACAGCAGTGGTCCATCGGCTTCCGTTGATTACATACATTTCTTCATTTATTTTCATAACAAATCTTTCTTGTTTGATTGTTTAATATAAAATATACCGGTTGTTCTTGTATCTATATGTATGATTTGGACATGGGTTGTGTGGTCATCATCCAATGCGTAAAAATAATAATAAAATTAATCACCTCATATTTATATATTTGCTTACATATGCAAAATACACATGAAGGATTCGCACGATGCGTATTCTTATCTTAAAGTGTGTCATTGACATAATTAATTTAAATTTAATGTGATACAATCCGTTTTTTAATTATTTACGGAGACTATCAAATATTTAACGCAACTAATGAAACATATAATGTAATTAATGTTCATTACATTTGAGTAGTTTTTGTTAATAAAATTTGCAACACAATATAGTTTCCAATATATGCTTTATTGGAATAATGTCATCATTGACGTTAGCTTGAGCATCCATACACATCAATTTATTAGCCTCTAGTTCTCAATAATACATACAATTGTCAAATCATTCATACGTGCCAATGAATGCGACACTGTTGGATTTGGCATCAAGGAATTAGAGCTATAATGTATTTATACGAATGATAATATACTTATAGCTGTAATTGACCTGTGGACAGAGTTACTCGCCAGTGGGAGCAGTTGGGGATAAGAACAATGAACAAGCTGTAAAATTTAATATGATCTTAATAAATTAATTCAAAGTTATCCTCAGTAATTGTTTAATTTTAAAATTAACTAATGCATATGTCTGCCTCCCGCCTGGCTTAGTATTGTGCTCAAGTATATGCAATTAATTTCTCGTAAAATCAAAGTTATGAATACCGTATCAGATTTAGTACCGGATTGAGTTCTCGTATAGTACTATACCGGTATCGATTAATATCGGATACCATTTCGGGTAATTTTTTAAATTTATAAAATAGTCCCTGAATTTTTTTTAAAATTAAAAAATAGTTCATTGTCATACTGTACAATTGTACTGTATATTTTTAACCTAATCTTTAAAAATCAAAATAATAAATAATAATTACAATTAATATGAAATAACAATAATTTTCAGATATTTTCCATATAAATAATAACTACAATTTATATGAAAAAGACAATCATTATTAAAAATATAAAATTAAGAACAATATACAGT
>JANZXR010000004.1:27841896-27857448 GCA_027575705.1 Erythroxylum echinodendron | reverse complement strand
CAAAATCAATAACTAGACAAAGGAAATACAAAACTTTTAGAAAATATAAATGGAAAAAATATCCTAGACATTCGTATTAACAAAGACCATTTAATCCTTATAAAAGACATTTTCGAAAAAGAAATTATAGACAATTTAAACCTAAGAAAACATATTGTCCACAAAGAAAACAGAATTATAGATGTTGGATATGCAAAGAAGAAGGACATTATGCAAATGAATGTCCAAATAAAAAGAATACAAAATTTAAAGAAAAAAATTAATATATTAAATTCTGCTTTAGAAAATGAATTAGAACCCATGGAATCTGAATATAATACTGGCTCAACAGTCTCTTCAATATATCAGTATGAATCATATACAGAAAACTCGGAATCCTCAAGCAAATCTAAACACTACCTTTATTCAAGTGACTATTCAGAATAAAACAATAAATGTTTATATAGATACAGGAGCAACAATTTGTATAGCTTCTAGAAAACTATTACAAAATTGGAAAAAATTAGAAAAACCAGGAAATGATTTCCTAAAACTTTACAATCCTTTTTGTCAATATTTACATTTTATTACCTTACGAACTCCTTTAATTAAATATATTAATCAAAAATCCGTTATTTTAAAAATCCCTATATATCATTCAAGTTATTATCAACAATCACAACAAATTGTTTGTCATCTAGATTCACTTCAGTTTTATCTTTTAAATAATATGACTATTCAAACAGAAATAGACACATTATTAGAACAGGTATGTAGTGAAAACCCTTTAGATCCTATTAAAAATCATAATAATCAATTAATAGAAATTAAACTTAAAGATCCAAAACAAGAAGTAAATGTTCCTAATAATATTCCATATTCACAGATAGATGTACAAGAATTCTTAAATGAATGCAATGATTTATTATCAAAAGGATCAATTACACCTAGTTATAGTAAACATTCAGCACCTGCTTTTTATGTAAATAACGCAGCTGAACAAAAAAGAGGAAAAAGAAGAATGGTAATAAATTATAAAAAAATGAATGAAGCTACAATAGGAGATACATATAAATTACCTAGAAAAGATTATATGATAAATAAATTAAAAGGACATGTATGGTTTTCTACACTAGATGCAAAATCCGGATACCGGCAATTAAGATTACATGATAATACAAAGCCTTTAACAGCTTTTACTTGTCCCCCTCAAAAACACTATCAATGGAATGTTTTACCATTTGGTTTAAAACAAACACCGAGTATTTATCAAAGATTTATGGATAATAACCTAGCAGGACTAGAAGAATTTACTTTTGTATATATAGATGATATTATTATTTACTCTAACCAAGATAAAATTGATCATTTAAAAAACGTAAAAATAGTATTGCAAAGATGTAGTGAAAAGGGATTAATATTAAGCAAGAAAAAAGCTAAAATAGCACAACAAAATATTGAATATCCAAGAATAGCGTTTCAAAATGGATATTTAAAATTACAACCCAATATTTTAGAAAAAATAAAGAATTTTCCTGATAAATTAACTAATAGAACTCAAATACAACAATTTTTAGGTATTTTAAATTATATTTCAGATCAAGGTTTTTTATATAATCTTGCAAAAGAAAGAAGAAGTTTACAATTAAAATATAGTACAAAAAAGCAATGGGATTGGACAGATGCAGACACCAAAGCAATGAGGAAACTCAAAGCTTTATGCACTAAATTACCAGCTTTATATAATTATCTTCCTTAGGATGCACTAATTGTACAAATTGATGCAAGCAACGATACGTGGGCTGGATGCCTTTTGGCAAAACCACCACAATCAAAGCAATTACATCTATGCAAATATATTAACGGGACTTTTAGTCCGATAGAATGCAAATATCCCATTCATAAAAAAGAGACACTTGCTTGTCTCAAAACTTTAAGAAAATGGAAAATTGATTTATTACCAGTTACCTTTTCATTTCAAACGAATTCTAAATATTTAGTTGGATTTTTAAAATATAATATAAGAGCAAATTTTAATCAAGGAAGATTAATTAGATGGCAACTCGAATTGAATCAGTATCAGTTTTCTATTCATTATATCAAATCCTCTAACAATTTTCTTGCAGATATTTTAACCAGAGAATGGAAGCAGTTTTAAAAAGTCTAGAAGATGCACTAGCCCAGAAAGAGGTTGATTTAATCAACCAACAACAACTTATAAGCTCTATCACCAAAGATATTAACTAACTCAAAACTACCATCCAAGTTCTCAAAACCAATGTAAAAACCGAACCCAACTCTTCCACCTCTGCAGCTACCAATACAGTCACCAAAATTGAACACCTAACAACACCACCATTGATCACCCCTCAACAGTTTACCCAGCCACCATCACAAAAACAAGAAGACGCTTCTGAAGGCAAGGTGTATGTCATATATAATGGACCAATGGCCGGTATATTTGATGCCTGGCATAAAGCAGCTACTCATATAGTCGGACATTCCGGCATTCTTCACAAAAGTTTTACCAATCGTTCTGAAGCCGAAAAATCCCTCACGGAATACAAAAGGAACAATCCTACACTAAAACCCCAATATAGCCAAGTTCTGTGAACACCTCCGTCTACATCAACCACTCCAAAAATGCAAGTCCTTGGAAAACCTATCAATCTTGATATAATCAACTCCTTTCCTAGCAAAAGCATCCAAATCGAAGCAAAAAGATTAACTTCAGACATGTTCCTTAACTGTTTTAACAACATCAATTCCTGGACAGAAGAGTACAAAGTTTTTCATTATTATCCACAAAATCAAGGTCGTATTGGACCTAAAGCTATTGTGTTACCAGAAGCAGAATCTTTAACCACTTATCTATTATTCCAAAGCGGTTTAATAGATACTCTATTTTTATCAACACTCATATACTTTTTGAGTTTCCAGCAGGTTTTATCCAAGCAGTAAAGAATTACAAGGATCGGTTTGCCAAAGACTGAGAAATGTATCTTAAAATCTGGAGCAGTTACCCTATCTTCAAAGCACAAGATACTGTAAAAGATGCAGTCATCATTTTAGCAAGAATGGGTTTTATTACAATAGGAGTCAGTCATGGCACCTATCCTCTATTAGATGCACCACCTAATCATCTCATCGATTGGGAATTAATCAATCAATTTAACCTCAACTATTTAGAAGGCGTCTATATGCAAGCATCCCACATCGATGAACAATCAATGTTGAGACTCAATTATAAAGGACAACAAGTCCTGATGACATCAGTTTATAAGCAACCTATCCAGAAAGATTCCATGCAAGTGATTCAACAATTTATTCAACGTTTCCATTAGTTAGAAGGAAATTTTTCAACACTCAACCAAAACTGGAAGGATGCACTCTGCAGACAAATGCAAAGACACAAACAGCATCATTGTAGTCACTGTCCATCCAGTTCACAGATCAAGCAAGCGGACGAAGACTCAGTTGATGCTATAATTGAAGAATAAAGAAAAAAATCTGCTTTAAACAATGTAGGCCCCAAGCGGCTCAAAAGTAACGGTCTCTGTTGCTCTACTTTATGTAAATTACTTTTCCTGTAAATTTTCCTTTACTTTTCACTGTAGTTTTCTCTTTACTTTTGTTTTTCCTATTTACTTTAGGAAAGTTGTTGGCCATCATATCGGCCACCTGTCTATATTCTTTTTACTTTTTCAAGCATCTGTGGCTATATAAGAAGGCCTCTTCTTCCTTCTCATTTCGCGAGTAAATAAACCTTCTTTCCTCTTACAATTTCTCTGTCTTAACCATTCAAGTCAGGAAGACGTCAAGGTTCTTGAGAAGGTAAGAGAAATTAATTCATTCTTTTATTCGTCACTTTGATCAATTACATCTTTAATCCTTTGTATCCTCTGTATTACAGTTATGGCTTTTATTTATTTCAACTATAAAAAATTACTTAAGAATGCAATCAAAGAATCTCTTCAGCGAGAAGCAGAATTAGAAGATTTATTACATGTTTATTATGCTCAAAATAAACAAGCACATAGATCAAGAGATGCAAGACGATATAGAGTTTTGTTCGAAACCGCTACTTTGATTAATAGCACCACTCATCTACTTCATGCACATCAACAAACTAGAAAAATGTATAAAAGAATGCTTCAAAATCTTATCTGTTAAAAGCACTTTGTTTCTTCAATAAAGTTATTTTCATTTCCTAATATATATATAGGTGTAGAGCAAGGTTATACATATATTACAATAGATTTAGAGCAAGGTTAAAAATAAGAATAAAAGATAAAATAAGTAAGTAAATACAAACAAAGAAGAAGACAGGTAAATAAATAAATCAAACAAGACGTTACAAAAAGATATTTAGGCCAAATAGGACAATGTTTAGGTTAAATGTTTAAGCTAAATACCTGACTTAAGTCTTGAAGCCTAGAAGGAAAATATTTAAAAGACTCATGAGAAAAAAATAATCTCTTTATGTGAGATCTTTTATCCTTATCTTAGGACGCTAAAGTTTTTTATTAAGAGTCATCTCCTCAGTAAGTTTTAACAAAGTCATATCATTCTTGATCATCTCAATTCTTCTTAGGCTTTCTTTTTTTTTTTTATCTTACAATTTCTAAGTATAATCTTCTCACTGGAGCATCAATATTTTTCTTCTTAACATGTCCAAATCACTTAAACCTTATCTTTATTAATTTTTCATTAATATTAGAATATTTAAAAATAAGTGAGATTTCAAAAAGAAAATCATAACTTCCGTCATTTAATATTTTATCTTGATGAAACGTTCACGATTGGTAAACAATAATGATTGTCTTAATATGCTAAACATCTTTACTGATTTAGCTTATTTCCATGGACGAAACTTTGTCTCCAACTCTGTAAATCTTTTTTAATAAAAAGATAAGATGCCTTGCGCTTATGTGGCCATTTGAACATGAAAAGTGATTGAAAGTGAAATAATAATTCCTCCTCTTGTCCGCTTATAATTCACCAGAATCCACCAAAAATGTACACTCAATAGCAACACGATCCCATCTTGGAAATTAAATGAATTAGATTCCCTGAAAGATACCCATATCATACACTATTCACTCACTACCAAATCAATATGGGACCTTCCTCAGTTGAATTACATCAATTGTTTTCTCGTCCACATTCAATAGACTTTTGTTCAAGAAATAATCCAACTATACATGTAAATGGATAGCTTTATCTGGTGATCATATCACTGACCATAAAATTGCAGCTATATGTTAATAACTGACAATTTGCGCTCATGCAGAATTTTACTTTTCAGTAGCAGCCAAGTTGCACGGCTGTCATGCTTCGCTGTTTGACTACTCACTTTTCACTTAACAAGAATGATCAACTTCGAGCTTAGAATAATTAACATATTTTGGATGTGAAGTAGAAACAATTAAATGAAATTTTCGCATAAAGTTTATGACGCAGATAGTGTTGGACAGAATTTATCCGTTAAGTGTAATTTACATACACATAAAGTTTAAAATAATTTCAAAAAATAATTAATTTAATTAAGCCACATCCTTAATAATAAGATATGATGAAGATATAGAAAGTAACTTGTTAACTTTTAGTTTTAAGTTGCTTAGTGTTTTTTTTTTTTTAGAAAGGGAAATGATCATAAATGAAAGCGTTGACAAAACTCCAACTTAGAGTCAAACTCAAGACATCCAAAGCACATTTAATAAAAGGAAACAAGAGTCAGGTTAAAGGCACCCGTAATTAAAGTCTCAAGGAAAGCATATTACATTAGAAATTATTGCTCAAAGGTTATAGTTAAGATTAGTGAGAGAGCCGTAAGTAAACGATTTCTGAAGTGAGCATAATACATCCTTATACTGTTAGTCAGTTATGCCAGAAAGAGTTCCTTGCTTTTTGTAAGATTATTAAAATCTGGTTGTTTTGCTCTCTCCATATGTCATAAACTAAGTTGCAAAGTGAAGTTTTGAAGAGCAGATTATCTCCATCCCTCATATGATGCTTCTAACTACACCATTCATTGATTTCAATCCATTCATTTGGGAGGTTAGTTAAGTTGTAGGGTAGAAGTACACCATTCCAGGCAAAGTGGGAAATTTTACACCTAAACAATAGATGGTTCAAAGTTTCTTGCTCAAGTTGAAAATTGGAGCATCTATTAAGAATTGAAAATATTCTAAAAAGTCTACCTAAAATGCTTAATTTGCCTTTGATTGCTAATCATAAGATAAAAGAGGCTTTCAGATGGGCATACTTAAACTAGACAAGGATGTGCCATTTTACTTTAGTAACTAGAGTCCTTAATATATTCCTACAAGAGGCAATTGTGAAAGCATACAAAGAAGTGCGCCTCCAAGAGATTGCATCCTCTTTATTGGGATCCAGGTGAATGTTACATAACAAGTTAACAATTTGAAAGTAACGAAGTTGCTCTGTCATTCCCATTGCATAAAAATTCCTTAATTGTAGCTTTAGCAGGGACATTGGCTCAAATAACAGAGCTCATTTAGCCTTTTTATGAGTACAAAAGGACTCTAGTTGTCAAACCATACTGATAGGATAGCACTCAGTGCCGACTGCCTAGGGCCCACTAATATTAGGGTCCCACCATCAATATCGTTTAGCATAATTTTTGGCATTTTTCATTAAGAAGGATATAGTTGTTACTTAGAGGAGAATAGAAAGTTAACCAAGAAAGTTAACGTTATTTAATTTTGGAAGCTAAATAGTTTCCTTTATAATATAACAATAACTTATTATATTTTTTAAATACTTTTAAAGTATTTGAGCATATTTTTTATACTCTAATTTTTTTATTTCCATTAACGTATAAATATAAAATACTTCAACTAAAAAATTGCCGGTAAAAATTTTTCATAATTTTATCTTTCTGAGTTTTGAGTAATAATTTAAAGGCAAAATTTTTTATTTTAAATATATTTTTAGCTTATTAAATATTTGAATATATTATAATTAATTTATAATTTGTCATTAACATGAATATTATATTAGCATTTTAAATCAAAACATTAATACTAAATGATATTGCGTTTATTTGTGTTTCTCCTTTTTTATTTTAGATTACTTATTATTTATAAAAATATAATTAAACATTAATAAATAATTTAATTTTTGTAATTTTAATTTTTATTATACTTTGCCACAAATAATGTAATAATTGTTGAATTTGTGTTCTTATAGAGATTCACATAAGTTTAGTGATAATGTAATGAATCAAATAATTTAAGTTACTTAATTTAAAGATTATATAAATGGTTTCATTTATTGTAAAAATTTGTATGATTCTATTAAACATGTTGTGATAATTAAATAATAATAAAAATTATTTGATAATTAAATGAGACAGTCATTAGGTAGATGTGTTTGATAATTAAATAAATTTTTTTGATAATTAAATAAGATCGTAATAGGTTAAATGATTTACTATTTCATTTATTGAGAAGGATATGTTGGACGGTATTGATTTTGATAATATTATTAATGATTTTGCATCTAGAAATACACGGAGAAATTGTTTTTCATAAATCATGATCATCTGTCTGTTTATTAGTGCAATTTTCTTAGCATTTTGCTATTCGATTGCTACAATTAGGTTACTTATGTATAGATATTAAATTTGAATAATAAAAAAATGATTTTAAAATTTACACGTTTATATATTGTTGATTTATTGGAGTTTTTTTCACTTCGCCCAGGGCCTATAAAACGTTAGGAACGACCTTGCTAGCACTATTACCCAATTTATGCAGGAATTTTAACATAATAATCTCTTTAAGTTTGAGGATATTCTTCATAGTCCAAGAAGAGTTTAATCTAGGTTGAATATTGTAAAAATTCTCATCCTATATGTACCCATTTGAACTAGAGTGCTTCTTTGTCATTGAACAACCTTTATATTTGATTAATCATTAGTGCTTTATAGGTGATTCTTAAAGGTAGCACTTTTAACCCTTCTTTAGATTTTGGTGCAAATATCCCAGACTAGTTAACCTTATAGAGTCCCTTACGTAATTCTCAATTTCTAGGAATCTTTTTAATAATCTATCAATGATTTTGACAATGTTCAAAGGGAAAAGTAGGCAGGAAGCCCAATATACTGGTAGGTTGCTAAAGATATAACAAATTAGTTTAGCTCTACCTGAAAGTTATAAACATTTATTGCTTCAATTGATGATCCTATCATGTATCTAAAATCATTATAGGATTAATTACTGGAAGAGATAAGAACTCCCAAATATGTTAGGTGTAGCTTTAAAGGGTAAAGCAATGATAGAGGCAAACTAGAAAGCAAGGTTATTAGCACTAGCATATAGAAACATACCTTTCTTTCCTGTATCAATGGTCAAACCAAATAAGTTCTTAAACATGTTCATGTATGCCACTAAGGAGGTGAGGGAATTTTCATTAACTTTTAAGAAAAGGAATACATCATCTGCAAAAGTTAGGCTAATGATTTTAAGTGATACTTAAAGTCGTTGTCTTGCTGAAATATTCTCTTAATGATTTTAAATGATACTTAAAGTGGTTTTCTTATTAAAATATTCTCTTCAACAATTTAGTAAGAATTTCCTTACTCAAAGGAAAAAAGATATAAAGAAATAGGGTCCCTTTGTCTCATTCCTCTAGCGTCTTTAAATTGCTTTAAAGGAACCCAGTTAACTAAGACATTATATGACATAATAGATAAGCATTGGTTAATTTATGCAGCATATATTAAAGGAAATCCATAAGCTTTAAAAGCGTTAAGGATAAAAAAATAGTCAGTAGAGTCAAAGGCTTTATGGAAATATATTTTAAGAGCACAATTCTTGCTAGCATTCATCCTATTGTAGTGGTTGAAGAGCTCTGAAGCAACTAAAATGTTATACCTAATTTGCATTGCACTCAAGAAAGCACCTTAAGAAGCATCAATATGAGCATGAAGTATCATTTTAATTTGTTAACTATGAGCTTCGAAATAACTTTATAAATTATATTGCAACATGTAATAGTTCTAAGGTCTTTAATGTAGCACCTCACTCTAATAGGGCATATTTCTGAATATACTATCTATATTTGAGAATATAATCTACGAGGGTGGCATCCTAAAATAGTCAAACAATCGTACTCATTGTAAAATTTTCACACATCACACGATTTCATAAAAACCAATAATCATTTATGGCTCATTTTATTGATAACATTACTAATTACATCCATTGATCAATCTCATTTATAAACCTTTCCAATTTGGAAAGTCATTACAAAATGGAATTTTTCAGATACACGAGGTACAATATTTACGAAATGCATTCTTTAATAAAAAAATAATGGAAACATATGTAGACGCGAACTAATCCTAACCTCTATCTCTTATTCGATTTCAATGGCTATATTCCAGTTTGTCTAACTGGGTAACTCCTTTGAGCCTAAAAAACAACGTTGCAATTTTGGTGAGTTTTGTTAAATCAGAGAGTAGACCATCCTCGATGGCTCACTCATATCACATAACACAACAGTTCATACTTCAAATTCACATACACTTCATGTCATCATATAATGTACAACATTTCACCAATAATCATAAAGCATCATATAACACTTTGATCACTTATTTCACATTTCACATTCAGAGCAGTTGAATAGTTCATTTCGATCATTTAAAACATACATATTAATTATATATGCAATGCTCGTAAGACTCACTTCCAATTGTTATTGTTGTAACCGAGTGCCTGAAACTGTCTCATAGCTATTGTAGATACCGGGCTCATTAATAACTGCCCCTTATCTGTTGGGGATACTGAGCTCATTATACATAGTGAGCCTTTGACTCTTAATCACTTTATGAGCTTTAAGCTCTTTTTCAGTGGCTACTCTGGTCACAACAGCCTTTATTTGTCCATTTATTTATGTAATGAAATGCATCACATTCATATATCTTCAATCAATCACTTGTTTTCAATTTTACATTCACATTTACATTTATTATCGGACGTTGGTCCGGCATTCAACTTTTAAGTTGAGTTCAAATTCACATACAATGAGCATTTCCAATATGATATACATGCAACAGACACCTCGGACATTCAATTTCTGGAATCAACACATTCACATCATATAATAATTCAATACCGAATTTAGACAAAAAATTAATTAACGTAAGACCATCTAGGTCACTCACAGTACGCTCCAGATTAGCATTAGCTTTCATGATCTGAAAACATCTAGATGCTGACTTTCAACCCTATGTATCAACTTCATGTAATACACCCATTGCACACACATTAGTAATTGCACAATCTCATAAACATTCAATTGTACATATATGCATATGTGTAATGTATAATGTATGCTCAATTTGACCATTCCGGGTATATTTCTTTAATTCACATCTTATGATCATTCACAAATTATAGCTCATATATGTCTAATTTGAATTTAGGTTAACACCTCAATTATTCAAGATTATTCTAAGTTCACCATTCAATCTTTCACTAAGGTTATTTTAGCATTATGAGATCACATCATATCCAATTTGTCATTCATCTATACTTAATACATATCATTCATCTTCTTTGGGTCACATTCACCTTTATAGGATAACTTTTATTCTTATAACATTTCCAAAATTTCAGATTCGAACACTTGATTTTTAACAATCCATTCTTAAATTACATCACTATAAACATGTCACTCATTTAATCACTTATTCAAGAATCATTCTAGGTTCAATTCAAGCTTCATTCAAGCCTAGATATATCATATGAAAGTACCTAACCATTTATTGTTCCAAACCACATATAAAAGAAACATATTTTGTGTATTAACCATTACTATGATCGTAGACAACTTCCTACGATCGTGGTTTTCGTTGGAAGAAACTTTTAGCCTTCTTTAGGCATTCCCACAATAGTGGACCTATTCCCATGATTGTGAGATGCTTCCATTCAAAAAATCCCAGTAGGTTTCTTCCATTTTTCTAGCTTTTTCTTCTCTTTCAAATTACATATAAAACATCTTATGCTTAGTTTATCATTTCTAGCTTATTTCCTTTTCATTTTTACCTCATTCTCACCTCCATTTCATCACCATTTCATTATCAAATTAATCATCAACCTAAAAATAGAACATCTACATATATACGTTCCTCATCAACTGCACATTTTCAACTTCATTAACACCTTCATTTTATCCTTAACTTATCATTTTAATTCACCTCATTTCAAGACACTACTTTAGCCCTTTCTTTAACCTCAAAATCATTCTAGTTCATCCATATAACAACTACCCAAAAATTCATGTGATTAAGCATTAAAAATAGCTAAAATCTTTTTACATCATCATAATGATCTTTCTATCTCAAAATCTCAAAAATCATCTCAACAAAAGCTTATGAAATATTAGTCAGCAAATATACAAAAGCAAGACATAAACATACCCAAGTTTCTCATTCACATTTCAGCAAATATACACCCTTATTTTATAGTCATTTAACTTCTAACTATCAACATACATCTCTCATTCAACAAATCATGAAGAGTAATATGTTACTTACTAGTTTAAACTTTAATATCTTCAAATCACTCTTAACCCGAGCTTCCCAATATCACATGATCATCATCAATCAAAGGTGGTAGGGTTAGGTCTTTTAGAGACAATGAAAAAGGTCACGAAGAAAAGAAGAAAGCAAGAGACCAAAACAATTAAAATCGTCTTTATTTGGGAGAAAGATCCTAGGTGAATGAATGGCATGGCAAGTGACACTTGTCACTTGTCACTTGCCAGATGTTCATTTTCTATGGTTCTCTACTTAGTTTTCTTATTTAACTAATCTATTTATCTCTAATTTCTACTCCAATTGTCTCCCAATTTTCTATGACTTTTGTCATTAAATCTTAATGTTACTTATCAAAAATTTCTACTGCCATTTGATAATTATTTTTACTAATATTTATCAATTATTCTGTCACTTGGCTTTTTTCTTAGTCTAAAGTTACTCATAATTATCAGAAATTTCCCCAAATTTCACCAAAAATTTTAAACCAATAATTTCAGACATTTCATTCTCTATTCACAATATAATCACTTTAATAACAATCATTTATACCCAAAAAAATATCAAATGAGTACATGTACAGTCATTCAAATATGTGCAAAACAATCAATTTCGCGTGGGTATGTTTGCTAATATTATGCATGAACATGAAATTCATTTTCTAACTTCTCCTTGCTATCCCTCATTTACAAAAATATAGGGTTCCAAACTTTAACATGGGAACTGGATGTTATAATTCTCTCCCATTAATAAATTTCATCCTTGAAATTCTTATCTGATTGTTCAAAAAAGCAAGGTATTGTTTTCTCATATATTCTTCCATTTTCCATGTAATTTTTTTCACTTGAATGATTTCTTCCGAAAGACTATAGTCGGTGTAATCACTTGTCTTTTCAATTGCTTATTTTTATAACCCACTATCATAAATGGTCCTCAATATTTCTTAGATTACTTGCAACTTTCCCTCTTGTGTCGGATTATACTGATATTTCCTAAACACACTCACATGTAAAACATTATGGATCTGATATATCTTTTGTTGGTAAGACTAACTTAAGTCAATGATCCTATGCTCTTAATAACTTCATATAGACCAATACAATTCGGGCATAGTTTACCATTTTTAACGAACTTTAGCACACCTTTCCAAGTTGGTACTTTCAAAAACACTTTATCTTTCTCTCAATATTCCATGTCTTTAGTGTTGATCCACCTAACTCATTTGTCTTTCTTGAATCACTTAAATTCTACTATAGATCAATTTCACTTATCACAGTATCTTAACTAATTCTGGGCCTTCAGCAATCCTTAGGCCCTCTTTATCTCAATATAAGGGTGGACGACTCTTTCTGTTATGTAACGCCTCATATGATGTCCTACTAAATAAAATTCAATCAGAACTGTATATTGATCTCATGTTCCTAGAAACTCTAAATATAAGCTCTTAAGTATATCTCCAATAGTTAAGACTGTTGGCAATCAAACGTTCAGTCATACATTCAGCCACTTGCTTCTTCATCCTTGGCTGCTAAATGTTGTTTCAGCAATTGACTACTAGGATGCATAGCAAAGGCTGCTATGGGTGCTTAATCTAGAATCTCTTTTCTCAATTTATCAACATCAGATACACATAATCTTTACTTCTATCACAAGGTATCATTTTCCAATTCGGACTCACAATCCGGATTCACTTTCAATTTCTCAATAAGATTCACAAATTCTGAATCCTCACTTAGGGCTTTTCTAATCCTTTCGTATAAAATTGATCTTAAATTCAATATAAATACTTTATTTTGCTCCAAATTTAACTCAACATTCAATGCTCTTCATTTCATTAGGTTTGGGTATCCTCAATATCTGAATTCATACTACATTGCTATTGGATTTCTGCTCAGTGTATCGAATCCAACACTAGCTTTATCGAATAATACTCGATTGTATAATCATAGTCTGTAAGTGATTCTACTTATTGTCTCTGTCTTGTATTGAACTCTTTCTTACTCAACAAGTTTCTCAAACTTTAATTATCTATATATATCTGGAACATTTCGCCCTATATATAATGTCGGCAAGACTTTTAAAGCAATTATTGCTGCAGCAAGTTCTAAATCATGTACCGAATAATTCAAATCATGAGACTTTAATTGCCTCGATGTATATAAAATCACTTTATTATGCTGCATCAGATTACATCCTAATCACTGGTGTGAATACATACTACATAATCTCCAAATTCAAATGATATAATTATCATTAGTGTTACAATCAATTGGGGGTTTTAATTCCTCAAAATTCTTTTTAAATTCATCAGTCAATATGATTAACACATTTTTCCTCAAAAATTTTATCAACAGGCTAAGATCAGTAAAAGCCTTTTAACAACCTCTGGTAGTATCCAACATACAGCTAGTTTTAGAAAACTCCAGATCTCATATATATTCCTTGAAGTTTCTCACTTTATCTTTACCTCTACTTTCTTTGGGTATAGCAATATGCCCTGTTCAGATACTATATGATCCAATATATTACTTGATTAACCTAAGATTCACTCTTACTGCACTTAGCATATAATTTTTATCTCCTTCATGATATGTAAGATTAACCTCAAGTGTTCAAAATATTCCTTTCAAATTTTCGAATATACTCAAATATCATCTTATGATCACAATCACTAATTGATCCAAGTAAGGTTAGAACACTTTATTCATTTATTCCATAAATACTGCTAAGGGCATTTATCAACCCAAATAGATATCACAATTAACTTAAAGTGCCCATAAATATTTCTCGAAATTCTTAACTAATTCCTCAGATGGAGTAACATTATCTCATGTTTTTCTCAGTCTCTCGATTGATTTCTTTTTTCGAATGATTTTCTCCATTCATTTGATTTCCTCTAATTTCTTATCAACTTATTCTTATATCTGTCCATTTGTACTAGATTCTCCACACATTTCAACTTATTCACAACTCAATTTTCTGAACATAACCGTTAAGCCTAACTTGTACATTCTGAATATGCTAGTATAGAGTACATCATGGACCTAAGTTCTTTTCACAATAGCAATAGTATTATTTCCAATTCGAGAATCCAATAACATAGTTGAACACTTTACAACAGACAAACACAAGTACTCGCCATAATATATCCATTTTTCTCCAATCTGAGTCTCATATCTATCTGACTCTATTATTTACTTTTAACTTATTCAATATCCATTCATTCCTAGAAATGGAACATTTAACTTACATGATACAATTCGATGAAAGTCTTTATCAAAAGAAGGTTTATCCCCTCAATCAGCTATACTTTTTACCCACTCTTTATCAATCAACTATATTCTTTATTGTTTTTCAACCATTCTTAATGTCTCAATAAAATAAATTTCAACTATTCATAACTTCTCAATAAGATCAATTTCTATCATACTTTACATGATCAAAATACTCTTTATAATAAAGCTCAATGAAGCAATAAAAACATTCATTTACTCTTATCCTTTGGTATTTATGATCAAGATTATTACATCTTATCTAAGGATGTAATTATGTAAAGTCACCAATTAATATCTTACACTAAGGATACCTTAATCTCAATTGACAACACTTCTCCTTTTGTGCCAACCCACGGTCGTGGTAGACCTTCCCACGATCGCGACAGAACCAAATGATCTCACAATCATGCCCTATTTCTTTTTTCTCGAATTCATCATGCATAGTAACATAATTTATACTCTCAATCTATTCCTAATTGATCATTATAAGCTATTTACACCAAAAAAATGGGTTCAGCCCATTGTTACTGTTTCGGCCGAAAATTCGAAGCCTAAAGAAAGTCCATGGTTCGAAGTCCAGACACTGGCCTTGGCCCATCAGATTTCAGTGCCCAGCAAAGAGGAAGTGGTAGAGTTGGAGTTGAATTGAGAGTCTAGGAGTCCAAGTTTAAAGAGGAGATAAAATGATAAGATGATAGACACCAGCCCAAACTCTATCTCTATTGG
>JANZXR010000004.1:27810637-27834109 GCA_027575705.1 Erythroxylum echinodendron | reverse complement strand
GAGAGGCCTATCGGGAAATAACCCCCGACGTGCCTTCTTTGTTTTGCAGGAATCCTTAAGCCAAAATTCACGCGTTCGACAGTTGTCTCTATGGATCCAAACGGCAACGTACAGCCTCGTCAGAATCTGGCTGAACCAAAAATATATAAAATTGAACTACGTTAATCAATCCTAACCTGTCTAGCTACAGGCCAGCCCCGACTTATCTGACCATTGATCACCCAATTCATATATTACCTGACCTGATCTATTGACGTTCTCGTTGGCCGCTTACAATTACGGAGCAATTGTTTGCTGACGGTGAATATTACCTACTAAAATAAAAAACTAGACCATAGTTAACTAGGCCCAGTGGCTGGAATTGAATCGAAGTCCAACTGGCAAATCATCATCTCACCTAGCTCGAATTTCTACAAAAGGAGTCAAAGATAGCATTAAACAAAAGGAATCAAAGATAGCGTTAAGTTATGTGATTTCACATTCGCCACGTATATAGGATAAAGTCACCAACCTGCCACGTCAGCATCATTTTGCCAAACCCAAACCCATCCACAAGTACAACTTCCCTTCCCTTCCCTTCAATTTTGATTTACTGCATTTTCCCGGAAGCCAAACGCATTATTTTCCCACCCTCTTTCTCTACATCTTCTTTTCTTTTTCCTTTCTCAATTCTCACCTGTAGATGGCAGCTAAGTTGCAGTATCATAGCTTTGCTGTCTACAGGTCCTATATTCTCTGCTTTATTATTTTATCTCCTTCTCTCTTATTTGTCATTTACTCTTTGGCTCTGTGGCTGTTAGGTTTTGTTTGTGATTGTTTGGATGGTGTAAATCTCAAAAAATTTGAATATCCTTAAGGTTGAGATGGATATTGTGTTACTGCGATTACAAAATGCCTAAAAGGAAGTAGAATTCAGTGTACATGATAGAGTACTTTTTGATATTTGTTTTGACATATTTAAACGCATAATATTTTTACGATTAATTATGGTTTAGCTATTGTGTTGATTTTGCTTTCGAGTATCTTCTATTTGGGCATTTTTACATTTATGCGATTGCGTTAATGATATTATGCTGTGATTGCTAAAATTACGTCTGTATGTAAGTTAACAAGTCAAGTATCTGCTTATTACGTCGTGAATGTTTAGGTTTCCTCCTCTCAAAATGGAATGCTTACCCTGATTGCTTCTACATTGAAATGTCTATGATTGTGCTGCTTGGAACTATTTGATTATTGTCAGATACAACATGACAGTTTTTCATGCTAGTATGTCATGAAAAACCTGCGAATTGGAAGTTCGTAGGCATAGTTGAAGGACTTACTGTCTGCAATTGAATATCACTGGCGTGAATTGCTTGGTTTGATTATATAACCCAACAATATTTGGTCCGTTGTTACTGCTGAAAGTGTTGCTCAATGTGGATAGAGCTTATCCTCTAGGTTTGTGTTTGCAGAACTTCAAATCCATGCCTTTCCCGAGATTCTATTGCATTTCGTGTTTGCCACAGAAGGACAGAGCACTTGAATTATATTTTGGGCAACTGGGATAATCAAAGGAAACGATGTCTTGCGATGCTTGCTTTGTGGGGTAAAAGTAATCCTGGTCTTACTTTCTGTCCATTGGATCAGAATAAACTGAACTTTGTCTGTCGGAAAGCAAGAAGGGTCATCCACATCCGTCCCCCTGCATCTACTGATGATGGGGTAACTGTCAATGGAAGCCCTCCAGCAAGTACCATCAATGACAATGATGTGCAGGAAATGAGAGTCAAACTCAATCAGTCACTACAAGACGAAGACTATGGTGGCAGACTTGTTCAATCTTTACATGACGCAGCCAGACTTTTAGAGCTAGCAATTAAAGAGCAAGGTTTGCTGTCAAAATTATCTTGGTTTTCAACAGCTTGGCTTGGTGTGGACAGGATCGCGTGGGTCAAAACACTTTCTTATCAGGTTAGTGCTTAAGATTAATTTTGAGAAAGCATGCACTTCGAACCTGCCATCTTTGATCTATTGAAGTTGCGTGTGACCAGTCTACAAAATGGAGAAATAATTCTGCGTTTCATATCGTGCATATCTCTCTGTCGTTAAAAGTTTGTTTCCAAGATTTCATGCATTTTTCATAATAGTTTCTAAAATTTCTCTTCTTGTAATAAATTCATTGGTCTAGTTCAGATTAATGTGATTTATCTGAATATTTGATTTTCACCTTCAATTTTTAGATTTATGCAAGAACTTCCAAGAATTCTTATTTGTTATTCTTTATTCCACTTTCCTCTTCCTTCTGTTACAAGAAATTCAAATTAGGCCATTTGATGATTCCCCATCTCTCAGGCTTCTGTCTACTGCTTATTGCAAGCAGCATGTGAGGTGTCTTCCAGAGGAGATGGTAGAGACAGGGACGTAAATATCTTCGTACATAAGAGGTATTCATTTGTATCTATATCAGATACACAGCTTAAGAGGCTGATTCACATTACTTGGAATTTTGTTTACATCTTTCTCTATCATTCTACTGAATATCTCACATCAACTATTGCCCATGCCATCAGCGCTTGTGCAATGTCCAAGGATTCATTTTGAAAGTATTTATAAAATGAAACAAGGGAAATCAAGTTGGGATTTTAATTATCTGGACCATGAGATTTTTCATCTGTTGTTTAAAAACCTTTTTAAGGATTAGTACAACTGAACCTGCCTACTCCTCTTCCAAAACATATCTCCTGTTTCTCTCTATCTGACTAATTTAGCTTTCATATAATATACAGCACCAGAACACGTTTCCAGACAATCTGAACTTAGCTAAGGCTTCATGTTAAACTCATGGATGAAAGCATCATTTTGGTTCTATGTTAGGATTAATTAGTATTACTTTAGGATTCTCACAAATCTAGTTTTGTAGTTCTCAAACAATCCTAAACTTCAGCATTTTTGCGCACAATTTCCACTCTATCATTGAATTAACATCCCATCTAAGTTGCCATAGGAGATTGCTGTTGTCTGGATTTTATTGATACTTTCTTATCAACATTTAAGGATGATTTATGCACTGGATGATTTGCATGCTTTGATTCTATGTGTGTTAGTATTTGTTCGATGCAGTTTACTTCGGCTATCTGCCCCTCTTGAGAGTTTAATCAGGGAAAAACTATCTGCTAAACAACCCAAAGCTTGTGACCGGTTTTGGAATGAGCAATTACCAGCTGTAGTAGCATCATTTTTGAACTATTTTGAAGGGGACACACGTTTCAACACTGTTACAACAATGTATGATTCCGCCTTCCTGCTATTTCATCCTTATAGTTTTTCTTGATCGTTGTATTTTTTTTTTATATCCAAGTGAAAATTTGGTTGTTGTGATCATTTCTAGGTCAGGAAAAGGTGTTTTGTTGGAGTTGGGGAATGGAAGCGATATCTCACTTCTTTTACTTGCCTTGACTTGCATTGCAGCAATCACAAAACTGGGCCCCACAAAAGTTTCTTGCCCACCATTTCTTACCATGATTTCAGATATAACTGGTAGATTGATGGAAATGCTAGTTGATTTTATTCCCATATCCCAAGCTTATAGCTGTATAAAAGATATTGGTCTACAAAGAGAATTTCTTGTCCATTTTGGTCCTCGAGCTGCAGTTTGCAGAACCAAAGATGATCATGGTTCAGAAGAAGTTATGTTCTGGGTTAATCTTGTGCAGAAACAGCTGCAGCGAGCTATAGATAGGGAGAGAATTTGGTCGAGACTAACAACATCTGAAAGTATTGAGGTTGGTATTGAGTGTGTCTTAATGAGCAATTTCAAATGCTAATATTGTGAAGGCTGGCTGTCTGAATTCATGATTGAGAGTGAATGAGAAAACCCTGTGGTTTTAGTGATCCATTTTCTTATAATGTGTGAGAATCAGGCACCAAGCATCAACCTCATGCGCACATTTTTGAAAAATACCCTATATCGTGGAAGTCGCAGTAAGTGGCCAGTATGGTTGATAATACTTGCGAGTCCTGGTTGTTAATTTCTTCGGAATGTCAAAGACTGAGATGTTTCATAAGTCTTGATGAATGGTTGAGTGACAAGCATATGATTATGAGAATCAACTTTCACATATTCGTGTGGTAATCGTCCTTCAGTAGCTTTCTGTTGGTAGCCTTTCCAAGAGAATAAGTAGAATAACTTATGAATGGAAGGAATCATCTTACCTTTGGAATCACATTCTGGAGCACATGGAAAGTTCACACAAGATCAGTATAGGGGGAGTTAGAATTTGGAATTCAGTCGATATTAAGTCTTGAGTCAAAACATTTTTGGAATATCAAGTACTGATCTTTAGGCCCCAAGTTAGACTGCGTTGCCTTGCTCAAATACCATCCTAGCTTTATCTTTTACCTGAATGTCAACTAAAAACATGAGTCTCATTTGGCCTTTACGAATGAGGTGGTACCATCAGATAAAGGTTCTTTTGTTATGCAGATTCTGATGCTGCAACATGTGGAAGTTGTCTTTCGAACATCTGAAGAAAATAACCAATAGACAAATAAAGTTGCACTTATGTGGTAGTTATGTTAAAGTAATTGCTAATTTAATGCAGGTTTTAGAGAAGGATTTGGCTATATTTGGATTCTTTATTGCTTTAGGAAGGAATACACAGTCATTTTTATCTGCCAATGGGTTTGACGTGTTAGATGATCCCACCAAAGGCTTCATAAGGTAGCTTTTGACGCACGTATAACTGTCAATTCAATTAAAAATATTGCACGATTTTCCTTTGGTTGTGTTTGTATTACTGATTGCTTAACTGCAGGTACCTTATTGGGGGCAGTGTATTATACTATCCTCAGCTTTCATCAATTAGTTCTTATCAACTGTATGTGGAGGTCAGCTTGTTGAACTACTACTAAACATACATATGAATCTTTGAGTAACTGTTGATGATTCCAATATGCATTTCGGTTCCATAGGTCGTCTGTGAAGAACTGGACTGGCTTCCTTTCTACCCAGGCAACAGCAGCTCCCTGTTACAATCTCATGGTGACATAAACAAGAATGAGGGTCCTGCAAATGCTGAAGCTATCCCTAAAGTATTAGATGTATGCTCTCACTGGATACAGAGCTTTATTAAATACAGTAAATGGCTGGAGAACCCTTCAAATGTTAAGGCCGCAAGATTTCTCTCCAAAGGGTAAGTGAATTGGACTTCCATCAACATGTAAAGTTACTAAACCTTCAATTCTTACAGGTTATGCATTTTTGTTATTTAGGCACAAGAAATTGACCGAGTGTATGGAAGAACATGGGATGACACAGTAAGTTATTCAGGCATAAACTTTAGAAAATGAAAGATTGTCACAATGGTGATTTGAAAGAAAAGTTAATGGAATGATACAGGATATTGCAAGAAAGCAATGGCAACAATTTTGTTGGATCAGAAATTGACTCATCATCAGTGGATAAGGAAATGGATTCCTTTGACAAGGTTTTCATCAACCTTTTGAATTTAACTCCATTACAATGTTTATCAGTATTTACTATTCATATTTGGAGCTCAAAAAGCACAACTTTGTATGTCATTTTAGGGATTAAAAAAGTGACACTCCTTCTTGAATGCTTTAATTCTTGTTTATGTTTCAGCTAGATTGTATTCCTTTCCCATGTATTGTTCTCCATAAATTGCTGGTTGGTGCTAATGACCCAAATAGTTCAAATCAGTTGCATTTATGATCTTGGAATTGATATGCAATTGGAATGAATGCTCTTTCTCTAGAACTATATTCATGTATACATAATATACCTTTTTGAAAGGAGAGATTAACCAAATATGACATTTTTTTTCATAGGATTAGTAAAAGGGTGACATTATTTACAACCTTTAATAATTCTGTTTGTAAAAGGCACCTTTACTTTCTAATCTTCAATTTCCTCTTGACACTTTGGCCTTTTTCATATGTTTAGCAATTTTTGCAGTTTTTTAGAATCTCCATATCTAAGGTGTGCTATGTTTTACTTCTTCTGAATTTGGTCATATCAATCTGATCCTATGTTGCTTCCCTTAGGCATTGGAAAGTGTTGAGGAAGCCGTGATAAGACTGGAAAATTTGCTGCAAGAGTTGCATATGTCCAGCTCTAAATCTGGGAAAGAGCAACTAAAAGCTGCTTGCTCCGATCTTGAGAAAATAAGGAAACTTAAGAAAGAGGCAGAATTTCTGGAGGCATCTTTCAGGGCAAAAGCAGATTCCCTTCAGCAAGTATTCTTTCAACATTGTTGTACTAGTTGATAGATCTTGTATGAAGCCGTACATGCTAACTGCATTCTGTCTCAAATTTAGCTGACTTGCAAAAATTAAAGAGTATTTTACTGTGAGCAATCTTTTTCTTCCTCTTCTTTGCACGGATTCTCACTTGACGAAAAGGGGAAAAAAAGGAAGAACCCATATAGCTTCTTTTTCACTTTTCTGCTTGTTTTAAAGTCTTGTTGTCTTTTCTAGTAAGTTGCTATAATTTGATTGTTATTATGTGCGTCTGAGTTGCCTGAATATGTGACAGTTTGGATGTTGGAATTTTCTTGCATGTTATACTGATACTTTATAATTGTTCTGATAATTTAGGCAGAAGATGATAATGCTTCACTTTCTGTTAGTGAGCGACAACAGCAATTAAAAGGAAAGCGGAGAAAAAAGAATGATTTACAGTTAGATGGTGGCGCCAGGTGTGCAAGTTTGTATGTTGTTCTTATAGTGTCAAATTCTCACATAAAACTTTGCTTTCTTTCATCCTGAATATCTGCCTCTTTCTCACACTGACAGCAAATTGCAAGGTGTGTGGAACTTCTTTGTGCGCTCACCGACTAAGAAACATGGTTCCAGCTTGCCAGTTGCTGATGTACTCCTCTCTACAAATAGTCTAGATGAATTATGTATTCTTATATTTATATATAATTTTGTTATTATCTTCAGTTCAAACATCATCTGCTAGTCTCAGTTTGGGATTTACTGTAGACATGCTAAAGAAAACTAGGAGCAATGGCATCTATCTTCAAGGAAAAGAACCACAAAGATTTTTATCAAAATCCACAACTTTAACTGTTGTATCTGCTTCATTTTACATTTTGGTTCACTTGAAGAGAACACAGAAACAGAAATAAGTTTCCATATGGAGTGGTTTATGTTCTCATCTTTCCTTACTACCTGTGTACCTCTTCTTCTTTAGAGATTGTATAACATCTCGTATGATAGGCTTGTTTGGCTGCCCAATCAATATTTTCTTTTGATCAAAATACCTTATTGCTTAGGTTTTCTGTATATCCTTTTTTCATAAACTCTAGTATTAGTCAATGTTATTTAAAAAAATCCTGCTAGTACTGTATTAAAATAAAATATGTAAACCCAAGCTTGTTACTACATAAAAACAATGTAAGACGTCCACATCATGACGTAGAGCATACCTTCTGACGTTGTTCCATAATTGTTAACAATCACAATCTTAAGTCCACATCATGATTTAGAGCATACCTTCTAATGTTGGTCCATAATTGTTAACAATCACAATCTTATATCAAAACCTTGTATAAGAAGTTATAATCTTTGGGAAGAGTTGTAATTAGAGTTAATTGAAACTTAGCATGTTTTGAAGATTGATGAAAGATACTGAAGAACTAATCAGGTGAATTAAGATGCAGTCCGATTTATGAGCCTTGTTATTTACTCTGCTATGTGTGGATATTTACTGTTCTATGTTATTTGTCATTATATCAGCTAATTTATCACAATTGAGAAGTAAGTGTTTTTAAATGTTACATGGAATTTGTTTAACAGATGCAGGGAGATGAAGCTACTTCTGCTATTGAGGACCTGGAGTCAAATGAAATTCGCCGTTTTGAAGTTCTGAGGAATGAGCTTATGGAGCTAGAAAAACGAGTGCAAAAAAGTACCAATCAATCTGAAAATGAAGAGGTGTATCTCATGCTTTGAAAGATCTTCCTCATGAATCTTCTAAAAGTTTCATATTATCTTTTAGAATTTTTACTTTGTGTTTTGATCAACATGGAATAACAAATATCCTGACATGGAGTGGGAAGGTTTAAAAAAATTCCCTACTAATTTATGTTCATGGTGATCTCTGTCTTAACAAGCATTAGCATCAGACTGTTTATGAAGTTTTTGCCTTCTTCTCGTAGTCTTATTTTAAATAATTTGAGTTTTTTTTAATTGGTTTCGTTTTTCCATGATCACTTTTCATTTACTGTCAGGTTTCCTTCTGCTATATGTTTCTAATAAACTAATTCTACATCTTTCAGGAATATAAGTTTAGAGATGACAGCGCTAATTACCTTGAAGATGCCAGAAGAACTCAATTGATTAAGGTTCAGAAGAAAGAAAATTTCATTGGAAAATCATTGGATAAGCTCAAGGAAACTAGCACGGTATGGCTAGTGCATTCTATTTGTTAGTAAATAATCATTTGGGAGAGCTTATATTATTGGATCACCCTTAAAAGTTCAAGGCTATCCTTTATACACTAGTTCCATTATTGGTATCTATAATCTTATTAGCTGGGCCAATTATATTTTTGTTCTGCATACTTCCCTGGCATTATACTTTGGCGTGCTAGAAATTTGCTGAGATGCATTAAAGGTAATTGAGTTCAGTGATTGTCTTTGTTGGATGTGGAAAAGCCAACTCTGGATCCCTTCTGGATACTCCATCCATCACCTTTCCATCTCCCACTCCTTGTTAAGCTCTTTATTAAGAAATCATTCAGTAAAGTGTTTAAATTGCCCATGCCCCAAGAGTGGATTACATTTAACTGTAGTTATCTTCTCAAGGAGAAGCGATTGAGCTAAAAGTATCAATCAAGCACTGATCTGTGATTACCTTGAGGGGACTTAATCTTGAGATTGTTATTTGTAAAAGCTATCATATTTGTTAAAAGTTATTCAATCCAAAAACTGAAGATGTTAGGTGAGGTTAACGACTGAATCATATATGACTTTTAACACTATTCTCTCCCTTCTCCTCCTTTGCTCTTTGACACGTTCTTAATTATCTTGCAACACTTGATTTGAGATTACTTAACGATTAGGTCAAAGTTTTTCAAATAAAAAGTTTGCATCACACTTTAGAAGTTGCATGATGAGAGACAGGTCAACTAGTCAAGGCGGCTGTTAATGGATAACAGGTGAAATGGCAGCTGTGTTATTACCGATTAATTAATCATATTCGTTAGTTTATTATAGTTTTCCAGATAGACCCATATGTAATTAGTGGTTTGGCCCATTTTAGGATGGACTGTGTGGTTTATTAATCCCATATAACAAATTAGTTAGTCAGATGGGGGGAAAAAAAAGTGAATTGACTTGGTTCTCTATTTTCTCTCTTCTATGGTCCTCCTCTATTTTCTCTCTCCTATGTACTTGTCCTCTCTTCTTCTCCAGTTCTATTCCTACTATCTTTTTCTTGTATAAATTTCCATCATTTGGACCACTCTTTGTCTTTCCTCTTAACAGACATATGCTTGTACTTGAGATATTTCCATCAGTATATGCTTGCTTTATATGACTGCTGTGTGGAAATTGTAATTATGTGTAATGGAGCAGAATTGAGAACAATGTACATCTTATCCTTTGTAATGTTTGAGAATGAACATCTCATTCGATTCCTGTAATTATGGGTAATAGAGCAGCATGAGAACAATATACATCGTTTCCTTTGGAATGGTTGGGAAAGAACATTATTTTGTTTGAATTTGAACCTGATCGTACCTATTTATGCTTGCAATAATATATCTGATAAAATGAATTTGAACCTGATAATACCTATTTATGCTTCCAATAGTAATATTTGAGAAAACTAATCCCAAGGTCACCCCAAAAGGCATCTTAATAGGAGGACTACCCAAGAATTATAGGGCTTGTTAGGCTGTTGCTCCTAGTTTATGTGGGAGATCGATACAAACTATGCCTAACTTCACCCCAAAATGATAATCGAAGCCTTGTTATAAAGCTTGTTAGGTTCTTGCTTGCAGTAATTGTTGGATTTTGATGCACTGCAATATCCGTCTTGTTCTCTTGACTCTAGATGATCCATTATACTCGGGGTTTGAACTTTAATGTCTCTGTTTTATTTCTTTGTTATTTTGTTAACATGTAAAATTGTGAACAGGATGTTTTGCAAGGAACTCAGCTTTTGGCTATTGATGTTGCTGCTGCCACGGGGTTGCTGACAAGGGTGTTGATTGGAGATGAGTTAACAGAGAAAGAAAAAAGGGTTTTACGAAGAACTATGACTGATTTGGCATCTGTGGTTCCAATTGGCGTTTTGATGCTTCTTCCTGTAAGTGAGATTCTTCCATTGTTAATTTATTTTTCAGGTTGGAATTTGCGTACTCTTGCCTATAATGGTGAGTTCTAGCCATTAGAACTTTTGCTGCTAATATTTTTCTCAACTTGCGGCACTAAGATATTGATAAGCATTCTGCCAAATTTTATACATCTCATCTCAAATTGTTGACTGGTTGCACTTGATCAAACTAGGAGACCTCCAACTTCTTTGCATTATCAAAAGCTTTCTAAATTTAGCTTGATAGAACCATGGCTTAGTGTCACTCTCCCCATGTATTCTTAACATCATTATTGATTTTGGATAGGGACGGCATGGGCCGGCCTCGCTAATTTTTTTAAAATTAGAAGTGTAAAATATCTTTTTTTAATGAAATCCGGGCTTGGGTTGCTTAGGCCTAGGTCTACCCAAGGCTTAACCTTTTTAAGCAAAATGATGACATTTTGCTTAGAAAAATTGGACCTCGGACTAGTCTGGGCCTGATTTGGCCCATGGGTCAGTAAATTAAAAACACCTGAATTTAGGCCTATAGGCCAGTCCATTGCCATCACTAATTTTGGATAATGGTAAGTTCTAATATATTTCTGCACCGTATAGCATCACTGGGGTTTAATAGTTTTGCAACATACTCTGCTTATGGACATAATCACCTAAATTAAAAGGTAATTTGATTTTCACAGGTCACTGCTGTTGGGCATGCTGCAATTTTGGCTTTTATTCAGAGATATGTGCCAGCGTTGGTACATATGATTCTTGACCTTATCAGACTGCTGTTGCAGTATCTTTGGATGTTAAATCTGCAGTTATCAGGGGTCAATAATAATTTTCTTTTGGCAGATACCTTCCACTTATGGGCCAGAAAGGTTGGATCTCTTGAGGCAGCTTGAGAAAGTAAAAGAAATGGAAGCAAGTGATATGGATGCCAAAGAAAGTGGAGAGGAATTAGCCTAATAAGAAACAGCTAAAATCATGTACAGATCCTGACTATAGACAATTTTTTAATTTTCACGATGGGGTAATAACTCTTTCCTGAATGTTACTTGGTTCGGAATCCAATTGAAAGTAAATTAGCATACATAATTTCATTCCACAAGTCTGGTATTCCAGGTAGGCACCAGTGGCTGCAGTCTTGAGGAGCAGGAATTGGCGTCCCTGGTTCACGATGCATTGAAGGGTGGCCATCATACCTGAACTGAGACAAATGTGTAATGTCTAAGAACCAAGCTCTCTTGTTTCCGTTTTCCATCTGTCTGATAACATTTGAGATATATTGATTGTAAATTGGCTCAGGTTCGATCTGACTGTAGCCTGTCTCCGGTTGACTATCAACATCACACCGACCACCATCATTCCATGCCCCGTTCCTGCTAATTTGCAGATTAAAAATTTCATAGTAGCTAGGGTAAAAATCAATTTGTGTAACGTATGGTTTGATCATACTAATATTATCGAATACAGTGATTTATTTTTTCTTATGCTCAAAGTACTTGCCTGTAATGTACTGGGGAGTAGCTACGAAAGAAGATATGTGTCCTGTTGGAGTTTAATCTATCCAGTGCCCATGCCTTCCATGTTTGCAGAGATATTTCAAAAGCTTCTATTGAACTCATGGACATATTAACCTTCCCTCCCTCCTCAAAATAGCAACCCCTGGATATGTACAGAACAGTTTTATCTTTCTCATAAAGCTTGGCAATAATATTTAATACGGAAGATTTAGAGGAGAGAAGCCATTGTAAGTAACGGCAGTCATGGGAGGAGAAAGAAAAGCTTGCACTCCATACATGGTGACAGTTTTATCTTCATTCCACCAATGTCCGGCGTTGAAAATCATAACATCAGCACCTGCCCACTTCTTGGAGAACCAGTGCAATCGGTCGAGTTTGATGGTGGTTTTGATGTCGGGGGAGGCATACTGGGGCGGACGACCGATGGTTACTAGGAAAGGTGTCCTGTAGTATTGGACAGAAAGGTTGTAATCACTGAAACGCATTGAAAGGAAGCCCTTGTGTTTAGAAATGGGGTTCCCATTTTCTTCATATATTGTGGAGATGTTAGAAATTCCTTGTGCGAGCATGCATAAGAATGACTCCCACTGGTTTCGCCCGATGGAGTCTCCTGCAAATACTATTCTTCCGTTTCTGCTCCTCTGCAGAAGATCCGTTGCATTAAATCTGCAGATAAATATTTGAGGCTTTTGTGTGAGCAGAACTGTTTGCCCTTTACTGCTAGTAGATACATTGGGTTAAAGTGCGTTGGTCTATGACACTTAGATCTTTCATAACTGTTGGATTATGAGTATGTCGCACCATGCCAAGCCGAAAGTTTAAACCTTCCAAGTTTAGTGTACAAACATATACTGACCAGACTCCGGAGGTTTTTTTTTAAAAAAAAATTAAATGGCTCTTTGCTCCATTTGTAAGGGAAAATGGCACACAGGATTTCATTTGCAGCAAAAGAGTAGACCGTTAATTTTGTTGTCCAGATACTTTCAAAGTGGAGCATAATATGCTTCGATCAAGCATACGTTTGGTTTTAGTTAGATGCGCTAAACATCAAAAGTACAATAGAAGTATCAATATTCATCATAATTTCTTGAATGTAAACTCCAATTTTTAAAATATATCACTTTTTAAATTTACAAAATTAAGATTAATTTAAAAATATGATTAGTTGTTAAATAAATTTTAATTTTTTTTAAGATTTGGGAACGTTTAAGTAATTGCTATCTATTTTTTCTAATAAATAATTTATAGAAATTTGTGAAATTATTTATTTGATTTGAAACCAATTGATGCATTAAATTTTCTAATATTGTATTTAAAAATGATTCTTTATTTAATTTTTTTTACCAAAAAGATTTATCAACCATGAAATGTTTATATTTAATAGATCAATTCAAAGATCTTGTAATTATTTTAGTAACACAATATTTAACAATATTGAATTAGTCCTAATTATATTTATTTTTTATATTTTTAATACATTTTATGTACGATAATTTAATAAATATACTTGTAAGAAGATTATTATAATTATTTGGGTTAATTATATTAAACTCTCCTATAGTTTGGCCTTTTTTATTTTAATTCTTATATTTTAAAAAAATTAATTATCCCTTTATTCATCATATTTAACTGATTTTTCAACCATTCATAAATATAAAACGATGTTACATTGAAATTTAAGAATTATACTACTACATCATCTTGTGAAAAATAGAGGAAAAGCTAATGAAATATAACGAAATGGGTTGTGTGATAGTTAAATAATATCATAGATGATGTGATCATTTTCAAAATATAAGGACTAAAATAAAAAGTCAAACCAAAAAGAATTTCTAGTGTGTTTAACCGTAACTATTTCACAATTTAAAAGTAGATCAAAATTTAAACTTACAAATATTAAAGTTTCATTATAACAATTAACAATAAAAAGTTTAATATGTATTTTAATGACTAAATTTACTTCGAACATACTTTAAATATCATTTTAAATTTGTTTTAAACTATAAAAAAGAACCTTCATATATGTAGGCAATACTGAAATAAATATATCTTTCTATCCATAAATATATTAAAAGAATTAATATGTTTATATATATTTATAGTATTTATAAAAATCTTAAAAAATAATTAATCTTTTTATTGATTATAACATATCAATATTTAAAAGGATTTAAAATTAACTTTATAATATAAATTATGCATTTATAGTACATTATGATGAAGCAGCCATTTTTTATTAAAAGTTAATATATACTATAAAAATTAAAGTATGACATAAAAATATTTTTGATATGTATTTAAAATAAACTTATCATATTTATTAGATATATGCATTATGATAATTTTATTTAAATATTTTTATATGTATGCATAAACAAAGTGAATTTAATTTGAAACTTGTAACATATTAAATTTATGTTATAATTATTAAAATATCACATTAAAAGTCAAAAAATTAAGATCTATTTATAAGAAGTGAAATAGACTTCAATACTATTTTTACATACTTAAATTGTTATTCTATACATTTATGTATTATCAGAAGTGTACGGAACTTTTTAAAGTAATTTTTTAAATTTATAATATAATGTTTCCTAAACTTTTCACATATTTCTCAAAATTATAAATTGAAATATTGCTTCTCTACGAATTGAAGTGGGAAAACCTTTTTATATTTTCATATAAAAGAGTGCAAAGTTTAAATTATTGTTATAATATCTGTAAATTATATTTTTATCAAATTATCATTATTAGTTTTATATTTTAAATAATTACATTTTGTCAAAAATTAATTGGTACTAATTTAATTCTTTTATGATTCTTTTAAGAGATTGATGGGGAATCCGAAGTAAAATAAAAATAAATTCTTAAGCATGCTTGTTGTTAAATATGAAAAAAAAAATTAGTTTGAAATTTGCAAGCTTTATTTGAAATTTAAATTTATATTTACATAAGAATTTATTAACTAATTTTATAATAAATTAATATTCATTATAAAAAAAACTTTTATTAACAATATATAAACTTTTTTATCCTTAAATTTCAATATCTTTTTGCAAAATAAAATTGGTTATCATAAAACTATTCTTTTTCCATATTATTGTCAAATTACATCAATAATGAAAATGTTGTTTAATATTATAAAATTAAAATCTATGTCTGCATAATATTTTACTTACTAACTTAATGTAAATCTCTATACGTAACTCCTATGAGTAAAATACAAATAAGGAAGATATATTAAACAAATATATTATATAATTAGATTAGTAAAACCAATACTTACATAATATAATACATAATTAGAAAATATGATACATGAATTAATAACTCTCCTGGTAAATTTTTTTCATAAAAATGTATATTTAAATGCAGGACAGGAGCAACGACATATTTGGAACGTCAAATGGGTTGTAACTAACGAAAGATGATAACGTCCACTTTGGTGAAAATAAGAAATACTGAAAATTCAATGAATATAATCTCCCTATTCTTAGGTTTAAGTCTACAGACAGAAAGAGACGAGATGATCCGACAATTGCGGAGACACCAAAGCCGATGCTATAGTTCTAAAGAGTTTCCTTGGAGCAGTTGATACTATGATTTGAATGGATATGCATGCACTCAGAACTGGCATGCAAGAACAGGGACATAGACATTCGCAGTAGTTTTTTTCTTTTTACGTACGTACCTTGGTATGTTGCAGCCTTCTGGTTGCCAACGCCAATTCATGTATTCTGCATCTTTTCTTCCATTCTCACGACATCGAAAACCCGGATCAAGAAATGGGCAGTTCTCGGTGTAGGATTGATCCTTGTAACTTTCGTCTCGAACCCATTTCCCAAAGGAATAGTTGCATTCTTTAGATCTTGAAGAAGAGAATTTGTACAAGAAACCAAAGAGAAAGAGCGAATCAGGCTGAAGAGGTCCCTTAAGATCAAAGTAATAGACGGAGGAGATTAAGATGACCAGGAAAAAGAGGACATATGCATGTTCTCTCTTGATTATGATGGGAAAAGAGAGAGGCTTGTATTTGTGTTGTTTTGGTGCTTGATGATCCATAAGAAGAGGGGGAAGGGGCTTTTTGTGGTGGCTATATATATATTTGCCTAAAATTGTGTGAGAGAGTACTGGTTTGGAAAAAGAAAGAATATGGGAAAAATGATCAATAAGAATTAGAATTAGATATGATTTTATAAAGACAAAGCTAAAGAAGACTTGGAGTCCTCTTGAGGGTGGTTTTCATGTTCCTTAAGAAGCACTCATGTCCACTACCATGTACTCAAAAACTACATAATTATGACGAGAAAAAAAAAAAAAAAACAAAACAGAAGAATCATGAAGCTAAATGATTCTGCGACTCCGGCCGGGAAAAATAATTTGTTTAATAAGATTTAAAAATCTTTAGTGAATGGAGTTTCAATTTTTAACAAATATTAAAATAAAATTTAGAATCTTCTTTTTTTTAATTTCCTGGAAGATGAATTATTCCATATCAAATTAAATTTATATTTCTAATAATTACATCTAATTTTTACATGGTTATTCTCTTCTTTCTTGATTTTATTTTTTCATAAACGAAGAGAAGCTTTTCAATGCTACCTGATGATTTAATACATCGATCGAAGTGTTATACAAACACATTTTAAATAAAATTTATAAACAATTAACTCCATTTTTTGAAGAGAAAAAAAATACCTTCGTCTGTCTTTTAGGACCCTTTTTTAATCACATTCCAGATTGATAAAAGATTGAAGCAAGTGATGCAAATTTTCATGTTCTATATTTATAATATTATCATACCGATTTTCACCAAAACAATGGAGAAGTAACGTCTCATTACTTCTTCATATCGTTTAAAAGATGGAAAAAGAAAATCTCTATCTTGTGTTGAACCTAGCTTCATTCATTTGTCTTCACATAATAGTCCAAAGGTGTGGTTAGAAGGATAGACAATTCGGTTATCAGGAAAGTTTGGATTATGGATTATGCGTCTGCAACATTTGAAACAAACAGGCAATGGTTTAAGGGTTTTATTCTAAGGTTTTTAATTCGTAGTGAGCATAATATTCTACAATTCGGCATATGAACGATTCTGTATCCAAATATTTCAGAAGGGGTTTTAATTTTACAAACGATTCTGTATCCAAATATTTCAGAAGGGGTTTTAATTTTACATTGCCTAGTAAAATTAAAAAATATAAGTAAGGAGTTGACCTTTAGCCTATGGATTCAAAGTTCATTCAAGACAAGTCGATAAACTTTTTGACTCTATCGGAATAGACCAACAATTTTAAGGAATTGGTTCATTTAAAAATATGGAGTTTATATCTTAATCATCAAAACTTTAAGAGAGTGTTTTATCTTTAGCTAAATTACTTAAAAATTTATCAATGATAACATGAATTTTATTTTATAACAAACAATTCACCAATTTTTAGAAATTTTCATTTTTAACATGATGTAAGAGCATATTGACGGGCATAAAATGTACATGTATTTATTTAATATTTTACCATATTTTTATTTAAATTACCTTAATTTAAATAATTTTATATTACGTTTTAGATAATTGTGGAGAAGATGCTCAAGAAATGATATTGGCCAAAGATTAGAGAATTTTATAAGGTAAAACATGAAGCAAACTTAACTTTGACTAAACAAGGTGTGACACACGATCATGTTCTAGGATGTATTCCTTAGTGGACAGAAAAATGGCAAGAAGATTAAAATCTCTTTGACACATGACTATGTATCAAAACATTTCTTCACTAAACTTTAGTGAAGAAGACATGACCTCTTATATAATGAAGTTAGAGCTTGTAATAAGAAGAAATATTGTGAAATTCGGCTACCATATAGATGTGTTAGAGTCCCATTGAGAAATAATGTAAAATATGATCATTTTTAGACTACGTTTATGATAGAAAGGCCTTTTAAAAAAGATATAAAAAGCCTACAAAAGAAATAGAACAAGATTAGAGATTAAAATCATTCTAAGAAGGTAGATCGATTCAAAACATTAAGATCTTCTTGGAAGAAATACTGAATGAGCTTTTCTATCTTTTTTTATTTAAAGGATGATAAGTGAGTAGATTTCTTTATATATAGATTATATAAAACCTCGTAATTTTTTTGTATAACATGATTTTATTTTTATAATAAGGACTTTTAAATTTAAGAAATATATGTATTATGATTTTAGTTTTATAATAAGGAATTTTAGGTTTGAGAAATATATGTATTGATCTTAATGTTGGTCAAATACAAGTGAAGCTTAGACTTGATTTTAATTTATATGTGGATGTTGTTAGAAAAAACTTAGATGTGAATTGACTTAGGCACTTATATTAGGTATTAAATTTAAGATTAGATATAGAACTATGTGATTTTTTGGTATTAGGATAACCTTTTCTGAAGTTTTAGAAATTATTGCATTCTTAGATTTTAATCAGATAGATATCTCAGTTAATTAATTTAGGGATAGGTAGATACATATTGAGAGGTGATTGTTCATTATACTAAAAAAACTTTACCTGTCTAAACATTATAACTTCTAAACAACCGAACCAAAAGTACAAGATAATGATAGGGGGAATTTTAATCTAGATTTTATTATTATCTAATTTCTTATTGATTGGTTGTTTGGTTGTTGCTAATGGTATTTCAATCTTTTTAGTTTAATTAGTCCTAATTTAATCCATGACACCCTTTATTATTTGACCAAATAATAATCAAAGAGCTAGACTTAGTAATTGAACTTTCGTTATTGGATCTACCTTTACTTTCTCATATAATATTACAAAATGATAGGTCAATTTAGATATAATCTTCTAGTATGATAGTACAGAAAGTGATAATCAAACACTAACAAACATTTGATTATCTAATATATTATTGTCACACTGGATATATCACCTGAATCTTTAATTGATAAACTTTAATTAATATTATTTAAATTAAGTAAAACAAATAGACACTAGTCATATTAAACATAAATCTCATCGATTAAACTAACCTTTACCTTTCTTCTACCTATAATGAAACCTAAACCTTAATAGCAATAATTTTTCCTAAAATGAAATCCCTAATTATGTTAACTTTCTTAGCGTCATTATAAAAGTAGCCCATTTATTGAATCTTGACATTCAACCCATAATTCCTCTTAATTCCTAATTTCAATCTAGTTTAGGTTTATAGTAGTATAGTTTGGTCACATGATAATATATAAGCCAAATAGATAAAAAGTTATTATATGAAAAAGATGTCATAAAACACATACGAAGTTTAGAGTTGCATGAATTTCAAATTACTTATTTGGCATTGATTAGTTAAAAAATTAAGATATGTTTGCAATTCTCTTATCTCTAAAATGCCTAAAAATTAATTTAATACAGTTGCTAGAAAATTAAGTTTAGGGGCTAATTTATAAAATAAAAAAGGTGTCAAATGCCTTATTTTACCTATCTAAATGATTACTTAAGGATATGAACCCACCTAGGAATAAAACCGTACTAATTCATTTAAGCATATCATGAAATTCATCAGGACTATCACCTAACCTAGGAATGAGATGTCTATACTTTATCATTATGTTATTGACAGGCCTATAGTCAACACAAATCTATCATGTACCATCCTTCTTAGGCACTAGAAGCACTAGAACTAGGAATGTCAATTTTGGCCTGACCCGGCTCGATTTTGGCTCGGATTAACGGGCCATAGGCCAAAATTGTTCGACCCCACGAGATTAAGGGCTGAGCACCAGTTGGCCCAGCTCGATCTATGGCCCAACCAAAATAACAAAAACAATGTCATTTTTTATTTTTTAAAAATATCAAGGATAGGCCAGCCCAACTATGGGCTGGGGATGTTAATGGGCCAAGCCGGGTTTGGGCTGCTCCTAGTCCAGCCAGCCCGACCCATTGACATCCTTAACTAGAACTGCACAAGAACTCATTAACTTCCCTTATGTGCCCTTTATCCTTCAAATCCTCCACTTATCTTTGAATTTCCTTTGTCAAGATTACTCTTATAAGTGAATTTCCTAGGCATTACAGCTCCTAGTATAAAATCAATTTTATGTTTAATTTCTCTAATGAATGATAATTTATTAAAAACTTCATCAGATAACATATCTTCGTATTTTTGCAATAAAGGACAACAACACTAAGATGAAATATGTCAAGTTCTTTAAAATTGAGATAAGCTTCTTTATACAAATTTATAAATATTGCATAATTATTACAAAAAAGTATTCCTTATGTCACTCCTTTTTGTAGATCAAGTCATTTGCTTTTTTATTTTTCTAACTACTATATATTTTTCTTTTAGGCTGTCACTCTCATTTTATTTTTTTCTAACAACTAACTCTGTTTCTTTTAAGTTCTCCCCTATAGTCTCCTTTTTTTCCCTCTCATTTTTCTTATTCATTATCTTTTCAACTTCAATTAGTTCTCATAGACTTCTTTAGGTGTTAATGGGACAAGGGTAATAGCCTTATTGTCTTTCATAAAGGTATATTAATAGCCTTATTGTCTTTCATAAAGGCATATATACTCTTGAAGCCACTTATGCCACTCTTCAATCATATTGCTATGGCTTTTTTAGTAGTATTTGACCAGCTTTTGTAAATGCCAAATCACATAACTTTATCTTTATACCTTCCAATAGAAAAAGAAACCAATACTTATTTTTTCACCTTAATTTTCCCATAGTTGTTAAGCTACTTAAGTCTTTTATAGCTTTGGATGTTTCACAATAAGCAAACTTATTGTTTCCATAATAATCATACTAGCTACTTTAGTATATCTCCTTCTATCAATAATTATACTACATATCTTGTTATAAACACATCATTTAGTATGTAAGATATTTGTCCTTTGATGCTCTAACTCATCCTCCTTGATTTGAAGACTTAATGATCTCTTAGTAATAAACACTTCACCCTTGAAAACATACTCAATACGCTAATCATTAGAATCTTTAAGGGTACTTTCCATCTGAATCACTTACATTCGCCACTTCTTCTTCATCCCTCATTATCATAGCCATCTTATTTAGGAATTAGGATGTAATATGTGTTATTATCAAAGAATAAAACATTTAATACGTTTATTTTGACAGGGTAAGTATCAATTTTACCTTTACTCTTATTTTAAAAATCCTCTTGAGCTTTAGACGGCTTAGCTTTTACTTTGTTAGGGCCCCTATCATCATTTTTTTAGTCAAGCTTCTAAGAATTACTACTACCAATGGGGATACTTTAATATTTCTTTGTATTTTAATTGCTTCTCCACCTTTATAGCCATATACGTAATCTCTTCTAACTCTACATAGTGTTTTAACTTTACTACATTGCTTATATATTTATTTAGCCCATTTAAGAACCTTGCCATAGTTGCTTCTCTATCCTCCTCTACATTGACCAGAATCATGGTTAATCCTATTTTCTTATGATAATTCTTCACACTTTTTAATCTTTGAAAAATAATTTGTAACCTCTTACACAAATCTTTATAAATATGGTTCAGTTCAAATCTCATTTTCATGTGTAACTTTCAATTCATTCTAATTTTTTTAGGTCACTCGTGATTTCTTTTCCTATAATTCATGAATTGAACATACTAAATAATGCCACAATCATTAAGCTTTATAATAGTCAGCTTTACCTTCTTCTTCTTACAGTAATTGTGGATAGAAAAAATTGACTATATCTTTGTTTACCACTGTAAGTGAGCTTCAGGATCATTTCTACCCCTAAGAGATGGTATAGTTTCTTTATACTACTAATATTCTTATCTTTACCTTCTTGATATTCAGGCTCCCTCATAGCCTAGGATTCAAAGTTCATTTAAGACAAGTCGATAAACTTTATGTTAATAGAACAACTTTATCGGAATAAACTAACTACTTTAAGGAATTGGTTCATTTAAAAATATGGAGTTTATAACTTAATCGTCAAAAACTTTAAGAAAGTGTTTTATCTTTAGCTAAATTACTTAAAATTTTATCAATTATAAATGAATTTTATTTTATAACAAACAATTCACCAATTTCTAGATATTTTCATCTTTAAAATGATGCTAGACCATATTGATCTGCACAAAATCGACATGTATTTATTTAATATCACCATAATAGAGAATAGTTTTCGCGATGAAATATTTCATCACTAAAAGACAACAAATTGTTGCACAAATTATTTACGACGGCAAAAAATCGTCGAACCATTAATCGCAAAAGCCTGGTAGCAAAAAATTATCTACAACGTTTACACGAAATCATCGCCTAACTAATTTTCCTATGGTCACTCCTTCGTCACAAAAAGAAATAGGCGAGAAAAGGAAAATTTTTCACAAATGACGTATTGCGACGTTTGATTTTGGTGAATAAAGGTAATTAGCTTTGTTAATGTAGGGGTAGGTAATACTGTTTATCGACGATTTATTTGAGAATCAGAATATGTTTAGCTACATTTTTTGAAGCGTAGTTAAAGGTTATAAGAGACATTTTGGCAAACGTAGGTAAAAAGATTTGGTGACGATTTTATATTTATAGCTAGAAACTCTTAGTGATGAATTTTTATTTTAAATTTTACTTCCGTATTACCAATTTAATATTTAATTATAATTATTAATAACATTTTTAATTCAAGTTATTATTTTTATCATGTTTTGAATTATAATTAAGTAACATTTTGTAATTGTTATTGGTGACATTATTTAAATAGTAATTAATTAAAATAAAATAAAAATGTTTCATTATTAAAAATGAAATGCAATTTATAAAAAATTAATTAGATGTTAATTACAAAGCTTAAGAAAAAAATTTATGGACAAACTAAGATTCCTCATCGTCCCTACTAATTACATACTTTGACCCCAAGTCTTTGTTTGACCATCTGTTTGAGCTTAGTCAACTCCCTTTCAATACGGTCTAATTTTTGCTCATTATATTGTAATTTTTCTTCAGCACAATCTAACTTTTTTTCATTACATTATAACTGAGCCTTAAGCGATCGGTTCTCCTCCTGAAGCATCGTTACATATGCTGGTCGTGACGATGATAAACCAATTGGCTTAGGACCATACCTAAGACCTTTGACATACTCTAATCTTGTACCAAAGATATTTTTGCAAATGTCATCTACATTAGGCTCATTCCTGTCAGATAATGATCTATGCAACAACTCCTGCATCTTATCCTATAATTTAAAGTACAAAATTGAGATGTAATTCAAATATTATTAGTTAGTATTATATAAATAAATAAACTCTAAAATTAAAATTTTTATACTTACATAATTATTTTGGCCTCTTTAGACGTCCAACCTTCTCCTTCCTCATATTGTGTCAGTTTGTAGAGTGTGATCCTATCACACTCTTGTTTATGTAGTTGAGTCTGACTTTGTTATATGAATTAAAAAATTGAAATACAATAGATTATATTGTATTAACGAATATAATAATAACTTCTAAACAAAGCACTTACAAATTCTTGTCATACAACAACAAATGATTTGGATCTTGTAACATCCCCTCACCAATTGCCATGAATATGAGTGTATAAGTGTATAGTGACATATGCATGCATTCATATATGCACATGCATAGCAAATAAGTGAATTCTTGCACAT
>JANZXR010000004.1:27797306-27809048 GCA_027575705.1 Erythroxylum echinodendron | reverse complement strand
ATTTTGCCTTTACTCTTATTTTAAACATCCTCTTTAGCTTTAGATGGCTTAGCTTTTAGTTTATAAAGGCCCTTATCATCAATTTTTTAGTTTAGCTTCCAAGAATTACTAGTACCAATGATTTTGATATTTCTTTGTATTTTAATTGCTTCTTTACCTTCATAGCCATATACGTAATCTCTTTTAACTCTACATTGTGTTGTAACTTTTCTACATTGCTTATATCTTTATTTAGCCCATTTAAGAACCTTGTCATAGTTGCTTCTCTATCCTCCTCTACATTGACCTGAATCATGGTTAATCCTATTTTCTTATAATAATTTTTCACACTTTTTAATCTTTGAAAAATACTTTGCAACCTCTTACACATCTTTATAAATATGGTTTGGCACAAATCCCCTCTTTGTGTGAGCTTTCAATTCATTTTAAGCCTTTTTAGGCCATTCATGATTTCTTTTCCTATAATTCACGAATTGTTCCTACTAATAATGTCATAATTAGTAAGCTCTACAATAGTCAACTTTACCTTCTTCTTCTTACAGTAATTATAGATATAAAAGATTAATTATATCTTTGTTTACCATTGTAAATGAGCTTCACTATCATTTCTAGCCCTAAGAGAAGGTTTGGTTTCTTTGTAGTACTAATACTCTTATTTACAACTTCTTGACATTCAGGCTTACATGGGCACCCAATCATGCCAAACCCCTTTCCTAGACCTAAATAAACATCCTTCAATCTCAAATACTATATCAACTTTTTCGGCACTTAAATCATCATACTCTTTATTAACTTTTAATGGCGATGTTGGATTTTCCCTAATATGCATCCCCACATTAAGTACTCGGATTTTTTTTTATATCCCTTGCAATTCAACAATTTGATAGGATTGCTTCTCCAACTTACTTTCATTTTATCTTACATTATGTTCATTATCTTAAATTATCAATGCATAGCATGCTCAAAATACATATTATATTTTAGTTCCTTCATATCAAAGCACCTTTCTAAGTCATATTTTAAAGCTACCAGAAAGGTTAGTAAATAAAATTCCTTACTCGCTCCATTAGGTGGATATCCTTAAAAGATATTAAACTACTCGTGGTCCACTAGTTAATTAGATTTTTACATTAATCTTACAATCTCTAGCTTTTTATTACTCTTTGCTTCTTTCTCAAATTCTTTAAAAAACTAATCAAACTCGGACAAAGATTTCAACAATATAAAGCTCAAAAAATTATAGAGCTAATTGATAAAACAAAGTAATACGAAGAAAGAATTTTATTATTTGTCTATCACCAACTAAGGAATATTCTTTAGTATATAACCCGATGATAATTAGATAAGAATAAATGATAAAAATAAATAAAGATACAACAGACTTAATTAGGCATATAAAAAATAATAATAAATTGTACAATATATTGTGGTTGTGATTCTAAGATATTATCATCCCCTCAAGCTCACGATACACTCACGAGATCATGAACTTGTTTCGAAGTTGTCGAAATGTTGAAGAAAAAAAAGCTTTAAGCATAATATCAATGATTTGAGCTGAGGAAAAAAATATGTCGAATAAGTAGAATTTTATAAGTGATAAAATGACGAACAAAATAAATATTAATTTAAATATGCTTCGATATGTTAATGTCACATCATATACGATAATATGCAATAACACATAATGCAGAAATGATAATTTTTAAAATTCTATCACAAAACAAAAAAATTTATGTTAACATACGAAACTTTTCGTGAAATTGTAAATTAAACTTTATCTTTTTACTTTTATTAAACAAAACGACCAGTTAACGCAGCATTGATACCTTAAACCTTTCTGTACATCAGTTACTTGCAGCGCACCGTTTTTTCTACTGAAACGGCACCGTAGAACCCATCCTCCCCCCTCAACCTCTGTTTCTCTAAGTCTCTGCTCTAAGATTTTCCAAAACGCAAGTGACGGTTTGATCATGAAGGTGAGACAAGTTTCTAGGAAAGTGTGGGATTACATAAGGTTCGATCTTAAAGAAATTGCATTTCCATCTTCATTGCCTGACCCTCCTCACATCAAGAAGCGTCCCAAGTTGACTTGGAAAGAGCGTTTCCTTGTAAAGTCTCCAACTTTTACAACCTATCTTTTGCAGCTAGTATTTTATGATTTTAATGCTTGTTTTTTTTCATATTGGGTTTGCAATTCTTGGTTCGATACCAGTTTCCATGGATTTTTGTTGGTGTAGCGACTTAACTCCAAGTGCTAAATATATTTGTGGGTGTTTAAGATTACGTGTCAAACTGCTTTCTTTCTTCCTTTGTTCTTCAAGATTTTGAAGGAGGCTTCCAGGCTTTATGCTGCCAGTTGGGTACGTGATATTGGTCCTGATCTTCGTCCAAACGATTTTAAGAAGGCTGAAGAAAGTGAGGATAATCCGAATGGAGCTAAGTCTACTAAGGCTCAAGTGAAAGACTCAGAACCCTCAGTTTTAGAGGATCTTGGTAACAATTTCTCTACCTTTCTGAATGGCGTTTAATTGCTCGCATTCTGGGTAGCTAATCTTAGTTTGGAAGCTTTGCCAATTTCCTAAACTGGTGTTGATCCGAGAAAAAAACCCAGGAAGATGTCGTGGAATGTTTGTACGCGGGCTAGGGAAAACAGCGTTTCACTGAAATTTTCTTACTTTAAGCTAATGCAGTTCCTAGAAATGCATTAATTTCTAGGCAAGTTTCCGGGTGAAATGTCAATATGCTTATGAAATTTGAATAATTGGAATGGATGAAAAAGAGAAATAGCTGTCTGGGTTTATGTTATCGTGATTATGGACGTTCTGGGGCAAACTGTTCCGTGACTACATAATTTGCATCCGCAAAATCAACTAAAACTGCAATCAAGTTCCCCTTTTCTATTTAGTGCCAATATTGGTGGTTCTTCTAAGCTCATTGTTCTCTCACATAGACAGTACAGATAGGTAGTTAGAATAAAGATGCACGGAGAGATGAAGTTGTCCTAGAGTATTGCTTACTTCCCTTATTTCTTACTGTTTTCTTTTACTTTTTCCTACCACTAAATTACCAGCGGTGGCGGCAAGAGGAGGCATGGAAACATTAAGGCCTGCTTTACAGCGATTGTATATGACAAGGGCTTCTGCGTATAGAGATGCTCTGAAAAGTTTTATAGAAGGTTATCAAGAAGGTGTCCAGCAGGTGATGGAAAAGAAAGAAAATTCTGAAACTCAGCGACAGGATGATGCTTCTAAGAAGTCAACTTGACAATTTATGGGCACTGATGAAGCAATATTTCTCTCAAACATAGGAAGCACACTGCAAGTTTTAGACTTTGCTATGCCTAAACCATGTGAAGAAGTATTACTTTAGATAACAGAATATTCGATGGCTAGGAGTAGTATGCTTCTCCCCTTTGAGAGCAATCCATAATTTTGTGCAGCAAGTGCATTGCTAATACTTATGTATCCAGTAAATGATCTAGCTTTTTCACTGTGATGGTTTATTGTTGGAACTGATGTTCCCCGCCAATGGCTCACATTTCCTGCACATTTCATGATGCTTAACACCTGTATATCTTTTTCTGATTTTTGTAACCATGTCTTATTTCTTGAGCATTTCAAGATATGTAAGGCTTCCGGATCTTATATTGTTTTCTGGCAATAGCAATTCATATACTGTGTGAAATTGTAATCCACGGTTAAATTATCCTTATTCTTCATGGAGCTCTTTAGATTAATATGGATTCGTTTTTAGATTTCCCAGTATATTGAATCAGTCAATGTAGATCATAATCCCGAAATTTGTCCAGTAAAGCTGCATAGTACGACGGTTAACGGATGCTGCAAGCCGATCTTCTCTCTGAAGTTAATTGAACACATATAGAAAGAACAAATGAATTACACATATTCATGAAGCTGGCTTTTCATGCTTGTGGAATCTTCGACCTTGTTTTGAGGAATGCAACTGTTGATCTTTCTTTTCCAAGATTTGCCATGATGAATCTTTGTTTTTTGTTACTCTTTTATATCCAACTATTTTAGGGTCAGCTGATTATCCTGTATTTCTATTCAAGAGATTAGGCTACGAGGAGTGAAAATGCATTTATTTAGGAAGTCCATTTCAATTGTGTGAACACTTGTAATATGACTATTGCTGAACAGCGCCTTGTCACTTCAGTTTTAAGAAATTTTCCGTTTTGTAACAAAAGCTGTTGCTTTCTATTATTGTAGCATCTATAGAAGATATGGTAGGTTGGAATTTGTTGACGATTCCAATGTTCATATTAACTATTTTTAGACTTGCTCCCACTAAAAGGCTTTTTTGCAAGTGACAATGGAATTCCCACATGGAACTTCTGCTTAATGGCTGGGTTTTACTTCAGGTTCTTTTCAAGCACATGGCCCTTCGCTTCAAGTCGTCGGTAGCACAGGCATCATGCCATCATTAGTCCATTCTAATAACAAATGCCTTTCATGTCAGTTGGTGGAGCCTTATTGGTGAGAGATTGGGATTTTTCTTGTTTGGTGGAGCCTTATTGGTGAGAGATTGGGATTTTTCTTGTCCAACAGGTTTTTTCATATCCCAACAAATGCTTGTTTCCAAGATTGAGTCCGGTGGTGTTGATATAGATGTTCATTCGTAATTCTTGAGTGTATCAACCTCATTACTCATTTACATTCGTCAGGTGAAGCTGGTCTCTTTTCAAGGTATTGCCTTCAGTCCTTCGGTAGTTACCAAAGAAGGTGACATGAGGTTGACCCAACACCTCCAAAAAGCCGAAAGCTTGATGGTAGGAAAAGTTGGAAGTGGAGTAAAAAGAAAATGCCCACATGATGATTCATAAATGTCTGTTCTGAGTCATATGCATGACCACTGAATGATTCTCACAGGACAATTCCATTATATTTCAGGTAGAGACTCCTCATTCCTCTTTGATTGGCACCATATTATACCAATCATAGCACAATATAATATATGATCTCTTCGCCACTTGTAAAAGCACTTATTTTGGGACACCGCCGCTTGCGGAGGTCAATGGTATCTCTCGTCTTTATAGATGTTTTTGGGTCCCAAATGATCCACTTAACACTGTTTTTGGTCATTCATTCAGGTGATTCATACATCTCTGCATAACCTTTTTCACTTGCTAAACTTATTGGACAAATTCCACTACGCGTCTTTGTCAGTTGGATTTGCAAGTTGTGCTGATTTTGTGGTGAGAAGTTCAAGGCCTATGGTGTGATCATTTACCTTTGCAGTTGGTACTTAAAATTGCAACTGCCCTTCTGTACTCGATGCACTACAATGCCCCAAAATGGTCATATCCTGAACTAACAACAGGCCCACATTGGTGAATTGACAATTTACACTTGCTGTCTTTTAAGTTGAGAATCAATTGCACATTAAAGTCAGGAAATCCTCCAAAAACCAGGGTTCAAATGAAAGAAATGTCGGATGCAGTCCATAGGATACTACAATATAAACTTCAAGCTTAAGAACGCAGGATCCCCAGTAAGTTTACTGATGGGTGAGGCGTTACCACCTCTTTTAGCACTCTGATGAAGCTTAAGTGATGCACAACATTACAAATGAACAGGCTGACAGTGGTTTCTAGTCTTACGTAAGTACATTAAAAAAAACATAAAAAATTCTAAGAACTTGAGACCAGAGCTTTAGTTAAGCATATTCTGAAAAGATTTCATTCTTTTAACATAAAATATTGAAGTTACAAATACTAATTAGTGATCTTTTTTACCTTGGTTTCCCGTTATGTTTTGTTCTTTGTATGATATTTCAGTCGTCTTTTTTTGCTTTTACTTTAGATAAAGCTCAAAGCCCGTATTTCTGAAACTTGTAAACTTTTTTCTCCTCTGACTTGCAGTGAGTGACGATAACAATTAAGGGGAAAAAGAGAAGAAGGTAAAAGAACAGACTCTTCCTTCTTCTGTGTTCCTACCAGAGTTAGAGCATTAAACAAAAAAAGAGGAGTGGGCTGCTCTGCTGCAAAATACTACTGCCACTAAAGACTACCACTAGTCCTGGGTTGTCATCAATCTATTCAAAGTCCCACCCACCCACCAAGAACCTGAACCAACACCATACCCTATTCCCATTCTCCTTCTTCTTATTATTATTATCAATTGATTTGATCTTGGAGAGCCCTTCAGTTTCACTTCTACCATGCTCTTCTTCTTAAGAAAAGAAAAATCTTGAGGCAAAATCTCAACAGTGCCCTGCCCAAGTAAGATTCTTTTGCTGATTTTCGCCACCACTTCCCGTAAATTCTCCAAGTTATCGTTGTTGACGTCATCATGGACCTTTCTTGAAGTGGACCCCAGTCCACAGCATTTCCTCCGCCATCCAATCCCAATTCACCGTCTTAAATATAATCCTCGGGAAAAAATAAAAAAATAGTTTGTTTTTACCATAAATTCTTTCTTGACATTTCCGGTGCTTTAATTAGGTCAAATCGAGGGGACGTCGCCTCCACAGATCTCATCCTCGACGATTGCTCATCTGCTTGAAATCTTGTAAGAAAGTGGCATCCGCATTCTGTTACACACACACACACACGTCTTGCAAATTAAAACATATTTCACCCACACAAAGTAATTATCATATTATGATTATCTAATACTTAAATTTCATGTGTTTACATTACCCCACTAGACCAGACCATCTTATCTTATCCAAGTTTTTTTTTGTTCCGATGTTTATGCTTCGAAGACCAAAATTACTCAGGATTGAACTCGAGTAGCCTAATAAATATTTACTGCTAGTAAGGATTCCATTATCTGTTCTTGGGATAGTGCCATTTTAAACTAGATTATACAATTCTTTTAGAAATCGATCTACATAAGAAAATTGTCTTCGGACTTGATCTGAATTCATTCTACATATATGAAATTCATTGCGAGAGAGGGTACTGCTATCCTATATAGGTCAACTAATCAGTTTTGATTAATATGTTTGGAATTGCAGGAAAAGACCAACAGAACAGGATGATGAGTGAAGTGCAAATTGCAAATTAAGATTAAGAGAAGGGAAAGCGAACAAAAATTATGTAACACATCTTTTCTCTCAGTAAGAAGGTAATTAACAGGACTAAACCAAAAGAATGGGATAGATGATGTTTTCAACTTGAGGATACAAAGACCAAATTCAAAAGGGCATTGACATTGATTTGTGTGTGCGAGTTTGGATTTGTTCGGTCTGGTTTTGCGTGCCTTACTTCAACTCTCAACTTTGAAACGCCTATCATTAGCATTTTTTTGTTTCCTTTTCTTTTTCATGTCCTAATCATCAACTTCAAACCCTACATTTACGCATTTACCTTACTCCTATTTGCTCCCTTTTTAAAAACTGATGACCATCCACAGCAAAATCATATAAAATCAAGTACAAGTCGCATCAGAAGAGAAAGTGCAAAATATACGAAAGAGGGGTGGGGGGAAAAGGAGCTAATAATCAATTATGTTCCAAAATCAGAAAGGGTTGAGCTTAGTTAATTAAACGTGGGCTGTGTTCAGCCAACATGGACTCGTATGAAACCTTTTATTATTTAACTCATATCATTGTAAGGACCAGAAAAGAGTTAAAAGTAGAAGAAGACGAGATAATTATATAGTATCATCATCATCATCTTAAACTTCTTTACTAGATCACTTTAGTTAATTATTTATACAATTGACTTGGTTCATTGACTTACCATGTGACCGCTAGTGTCTGTCGAAAAAGGACATTGGGACTGGAGCTGCTGCAGGGTTTGACCATGGCTCGACAAAGAGGAAACATCTGGTGTGGAAGGTTCAGAATCATCAAGCTGGCACTCCAAGTTGACACCGAATAGCCTAAGCCTTCTCTTTGAGTTATTACCTAGTGTTGTCGAGTGGTTAGCCATTGACACTGCAATGATAATGGAATAACATGCTACTACAGTACTATAATGCAAACATACCGAAAAGACACAAACAAGATAGAAAATGGTTGCCATCTCCAATGCCATTTTAAGCTACCAAAATGCTTTCTCTTGCTCTCTTTCCATTGAGGCAACTATTTAATAGATTGTTGTGGTGAGATGGAACTTATACATGAAAATATAGCACCAGTAGATTTAATAATTACTTCATTTGATGATAAAGCGGATATAATCTCGACAGAGATCAAATCTCTCACGCGCCAAATTTCCTGAAACCACCCACATTCCTCCAAACTTATTGGAATGTGTTCCACACGCACTTTAATGCAAGTATGCAATATTTTCAAAACAAATATAACAAGACTATACTAATACTATACCTGCATGAAGACAGTGAGGTTGGTATGGCACACAACTAGTAGTAGTAGAAACATTTGACCCATGGCCATGTTGCATACTATTACTACTAGAAGGATAAGGCTGGTGATGACAAGATGTTGATGATGATGATGAGGAGGAAGAAGAAGAATATAATCCTCTACTCCACACCGCACTGTTACTTCCCTGCACCACTACTCCACTGCTATTATCTCCTCTCCTCCTCCATCCTATGAACAATCTATCACCGTCCCTGCCAAACAACACCACATCACCAGCTTCCAGTTGCTTCTCCTTCACGTACCTGCTCCAACCCTTAGTCAACACATAGCTTTGGCTACTGTTCCAATACGAGTAGCGAAACCTCCAACACTTGCCTGACTCGTCCTCGAAACTCAGCAGCAATCCCGATTCGCTCGAGTCACCGTTGAGTGGGAAGTACCTTTCAGCATGTTGTTTAGGGATTACCAGACGGTTTAGCTTCCCCACGTCGCTTGGTGTTAAGGGTTTCTCGAACATGGGCACTTTGTCCACTACAAGCGCTTCGACTTTATGTGGATTTTTTGGTTGTCGTTGCTGCTGTTCTTCTTGGTCGACGTTGAGTTCGTGCTTGAGATTAAATTTTAAAGTTGGGCTTTGGGTAGGGAACGTGGAGTGTGGTTGCTGTGGATGGTTGTAGGAGTTAAGCCAAGTTTGGTGATGGTGATAGATATGTGGAGGGCAAGAGGAATTGGGGTGAGGGAGGTGCGACGTGTGTGGTTTAGAGGAAGGAGTAGTACTGGTTTGATTCTGTTCCATGGTGGGGTGTTGTTGCTGTTTTCCCCACCAAAGCATTTCTGGAATGTCTGTAGAAAATTGGTTCATTGAAATTTGAGAGAGAGAGAGAGAGAGAGAGAGGAGAAAGTGATGTGCTCTGGTGATGAGTAGAGAAGAGACGAGAATAAATGTAAAGGGTATATGGTGGTTGTAAAGTCTAAAGAGGCGTGAGGATTATGGGGTTTGATGTGGAATCTGTGTTTTTCTGTATGTATGTAGGAACTGTTTGATATGTATAGGTTTTGCTTCTCAATCTCAGGTCTTTGGACATTTATGACATTGCATAAATGTGTTGTGTCATGTACTCATGCGTGTGTGTGTGTGTCTGTGTGAAAGAGAGAGAGAAAGAGAGAGGGAGGAGAGGAGAGGGGTTGAGGGTTTTTGTTCGCAAGTACGAGAGTACTTTAAGGTTTTGCGTGCTGAAAGAAAAAAGAACTGAGTCATTATTATCAGTGTAATTTGAGACATTTCTGCTTTCCAAAATAATGAAATGACAATCTTTCTGGTACTTTAAAAAATTGACATGGTATACTTGTGGTGTGTATCGTATGTGGTCATTACTAACATGTATAATAGATGAACTTTGAGAATGAAAAAGATTCAATGGAGTGAGAGTGAATACAATTAAATTATAATTGAGTTTGATGTATTATTAATTAAATGTTCTATGTTGCTATTGGAAGCATCCCATGTTACTGCATTGGCAAACAAATCTAAGAGTGGGACCAAACCGCCTGACGTACTCATAATCTGTTTGCCCATCCAACGGCTTGCTTACCACTTTGTTTTTGCGTTTGCATATACTCATTCATCCACTCAGCACATGCAAAATCTTACGCTTCTGCTTCTATATGACATCTCCTAAAACATTTTCATTTCTACTCCTTCTCACTTTTCACCTTTGCCTGCTCCATTGCCTGTTATGATCGCTCTATCTGTCTATCAAATATCAGAAATATCATGTGTTGAACATATAGAGGGTCTGGGTGGTCCTTGTATTTCATTATTTAACGTCAAGAAAAAGAGTAAAGATAAGATTCCATCAAAGTTTGAATCTTGATTGAGTATGGGACTTTGAACTTGTTTTTTCTTTTTCTCATTATAATAAGCTCCTCACACTAGATGAAATGGTGGGTGGTCCTTCACTTTGTTGTTGCAAGGATCCAAAACTAAGTGCAGGCACAAGAGTTAAGGATAAACTAGCAAGTGTCCTAGAGTTAACTGGTGTGGTTTTTCGGCTTGCCAGAGCCTATAGACTATTTCGAGTCCATCAACTGATGAGTATTGCATAAGATTCCATCATCAGAATGCAAATTTAAAGAAGGATTATTGGTGGAGAATGGTCCTTTTCTTTTTTTTTGGTCACGTGCATGACAGAATTATTGATGTTTGGCCGTAAGGCAAAGGGTTGGGAGCTACAAGTAGTCATCAATAAGAGTATATAAATTTAGAGAGATCGGTCCCTTCCCTTTCCAATGAGCAGAGATTGATAAATTAGATAAGATTTGTCTCTTTTTGGCCAGTCGTGTTTGAATCCTCTCCTCACACACGCATGTATCTCGCATACAAAAACAAATACATTAGTCATAAGCACTCAAGCTTACGTCTCTCTTTGGGTCTGGTGTTTATGTCTGACCATTATTTTAAAGCTACATGTGTCTTTTGTATGAGTTTCAGACAAAACCCACCTCAATTTCCAGGAAGATTCAGACACCTTTTCATCCCTACAAAAGGGTGGACTAGTTGTTAATTCGAGTACATGTTGGGGACACATAATAGAGGTTGTTGGGTTGTGTCACAAATTATAAAATACAAACAACAATTTTATGTCATCTTTTATATCCATTTATAAATGCCAAACATTATATTGTATAGTTGTTTTGTGTGTATGTCGCACTGTCATCATCGGGTAGCTACTTATTTGAACCATGCAATTCACCTCAATCATGGGCTGATTAGACAAGTCATCTAGTCTTTAATAGAGTGGTCCAAATTTCTTATTATTATTATTATTATTATTATTATTATTATGATAACTTTCACTTATAATCAAAAAGTAATTAAAAAAAGACTAAAGAAATTTTAAAAATAAAAAGGGACACTTGTCAGCAATATGCATAACGAGAGTGCATATTAACTTCCACTTGCCGTACCAGCCTCACTGCAAAATGAAATAGTAATCTAGTCTAATATCTGCGGTGAATGTACATTGAAATGGCCAAACCAGAAACTTTGGCTCAAGGATGCGTGTTTGAACCAAGTAGAGGAATCCTTGACCTTAAAGAAAATCACAGGTTGGTTGAGGAATCTGGTATGTAATCTATCGAGGGATTTCTGCTGTAATGAAAAAATCTGTTTATTCTATTACAGGGAATGGGAAGAAGATAGACCCAAAGAATTCGATACTTATGGAAAGTGTTGAGTGATGATAGAGATGAAGTTGCAACAAATACAAGTTTAAAATTTTCCATATCCGGAGTTCTCAATTCCCAAGCAAAACCACCACCAGCTGCTGCTGCTGCTAGGTGGTGAAGGACGGAGACTTTTTTACCGTCCATATCCGGAGTTCTCAATTCCCAAGCAAAACCACCACCAGCTGCTGCTGCTGCTAGGTGGTGAAGGACGGAGAC